>JACYXH010000854.1:120000-129975 GCA_026745465.1 Lota lota
TTTATGAGGAAATCCCGAAAACTAGTCCAAACCATCGGGTACGACACCAGACATGAATCCGAGGTAGGTTTGATACGGGGCAGATCTGGAGATGACATTCAGTTAGGATGGTGATTTTCATTTGCATTTGTGTGATATATTACCAGACATACGTTTTCGGAAATTTGATGTAAACTAAAAAAATAATTCCAACTCATCTCGCATAAAGATTGCGTATTAGACCTACTAGTGTTTTGTTTTAGTTGTTGTTGTTTTTGCATTGCGGTGATCGCATTGTGCTTTCTTTCTTATGGAGGGTTGAATGACTTCGTGTGGGCTTATACACGTCCTTTTCAGAGAAAGCACATGGCACATTAAATCGTTTTATTAGCATTTTAAATTTCAAAAATCAAAGTCCATCATAAAGATGATAGCATACCGCATATAACGCCGATGGCATTCTTTCTGTAGCGTTATTCGCACACTACGCGTTATTCGCACACTACAGTGTGGAGTTGTTTTAATTTATACCCCGAGGACCTCTTCTTCAGTATAACAAATTTAGATCCGTGTAAAGCGAATAATAATAGCAAACAGGTGCTTTTTTTTACCTGAGAGAGAGAGAGAGAGAGAGAGAGAGAGACACACACACACACACACACACACACACACACACACACACACACACACACACACACACACACACACACACACACACACACACACTTACATACTGAAACGTGTGTTAAAAGTTAAAAGGAGTAGTGTAATGTATACAGTAACTGGTCTGTCTCTTTAAGGCGATGTGCTGTCAAGTTCAAGTTGGGGTCACACGAAGTTCCTGCCCCCGAGTTTACCTTTTCGTTTTTTATTCTGCACTGACATCACACGGGGCGCTAAAACACTTAGGGACGCATAGAGGCTCCATTATCATCTCTGTTCACGCTGCGCTCTCAACTCAGAAAATAGCCGAGGAAATTACTAGACTAAAAAAAAAAAGGATATAGGAGGAAACTGTTGCCGGTCGAGAGACGTATTTTCTGATCGGAGGGGATGCGAACAGAACGGAGAGGAGGGGCAGAGATAGCGAGAGAGAAAGAGGGAGGGAGGGAGGGAGGAAGGGAGGGAGACAGAGAGAGAACGAATGAACGAAAGAGAGAGAAAGGGGTGGGTGGGACGTAAGGAGCAACAAGAAATTCATATCAATTAATAATAAAAGGAGTTGGCAGACGTGCCTGGAAAACTGGCATCGTTTTTGGAGGCTGGCAGATGAGAGTTGAACGTCAGATATGACTCCAAAAGACTATTGAGATGATCATTAAGGGAGACTTAGATCGGATGGCAGCAGAGATCGGGCATGCAGGTAAGAGCCAGTGCCCCTATTTTGGTCTATTCTCCAGCTCTACAAAACATTAACAAGGAATGATCGACCAAACATTTCTGTGAGTGATTGGAGACTGAATGTGGCGTCCTTTTTATTTTTTATTTTTTGGTAAGGTGTTTTTATAGCCCGCTTTAATAACGTTGAATACCATATCCTCGCGTTTCACTAACTTCATAGGCTACTAAATCTGCTGTGATGTAAATTATAATGTCGTTTTTAAATTCCCTGCTTGTCGCACATTTAAAAAACAAACTCCTGATAGGATGTAGGCCCAGAGATATTTCATGAATGCATCCTTTTATAAGCATGACATATTTTGATCCTCAATGTTTGCTTACTTGATTTATTGGTTTGGTTATTAATGGTAATTGAACGAATGTGACGGCAGGCTAAATGTTTTATTGGCTCAACTGGTAAAAGTGGTTGGTTAGTGCAACAGCAAGGCCTATTTTCAGCCTACTAATCACCGACAAAAATGTATCATCCTATGTTCTATTGTAATTACCTAAATACAATTTGGTACAAAACAAAACCATTTGTTTAAACTCCAGATGATGAAAAAAAAAGTGGTCTTTAAATTGTAATTTCTGTAAAGTTCATGGACATTTGGTTTTCGTTCGACCTTTACGCGTTAGTGGAGATTTTATATAGTCCCGTTTTTTTATTTTTTTGGTTGGTGATAGCTCTGGAAGGCAAAGCTAAAGCTCATTCACAGAAACAGATGCATGATATTACACGTATTTGAAGTTACACAAAGCATACTGAATTCTAGAAGATGTCATGGTTTTGGCTGAAATGGAAGGGGAACAGTAGGCCCGTTGACGTCTCGGGATTTGCTTACTGTGAAGAACAGGCTGAAATATAGCCCAGGCCTACCAGGAGAAATCAGTGAAGTATGGGACCCCTACAGCACAACTAACAGTGACGCCGTTGATTGCATTCTATACTGTTTCGTTTTTCTGTTTCTGCCTACTTGTAAAAGTTCATCTGTTATTTTTTAATAAGTGTAAAGCCAAACTGTACGAAATGGTAAAGTTGATTTCGACGCTTGTTGTCCACATTAGGCTAAATTCAAAATATAAATGTAAAGAAATTAACTAAACCAAACAAAATCTGTTTGATGCGGGAATTGAATTGAGAAAATGCCATTTGTTCTATATCATTTAAAATATAAAAAAGTAAAATATGAAATACAATAAATAAGTCATGAGCATAAGACGAATATAGACTGAGCCAAATACTGTTTTATTATCAGGGATGGCTCTTAAATTAACATTAACACTGTGTCTCCTGCAAGACCAGAGTTGAACTGATCTCAGCCAACTTGTATGCAAGAAAGATTTATGAATGAGAGGTTTTGTGCACATGAAAGTGAAATCGGGTGCTGCAATTGTATTTTATTGATAGATTATGAGAATGGTGTCCGGGTAACAGAAACCATACATGGGGGAAAAAATTGGAATCTGTTTTTGATGTTAACTGACGAGACTCGTTTGCCATTCCAGTTTACGCACAATGAAATCCCACGTCTCCCAGCCCTAGGCTGTAGCATTTTACTGTGTTGTTTTCATACGTCCCATGCTGTTGTGCATGTCTAGAGCATCTTGTCACTTAATGACCAACCACCCTTAAAACAGCTGGAGCTGATATTTGATCTAAAAAAATAAAACGTTTTTACCTTCTGGGGTTTTACATCCCAGATATCCCGTTAGGTCATAACACCAACATACAACGCCGAATTTATACGCCGTAACATGGTGTTTATAAAGATTGCAATGTAAGAAAAAAAAAAAGGTGAAGTCCCTTGTCTATTTTCATTCAGGAGCGACACAACACACACACAATAAATAGACTTGAGCCTATCGTACAATTCCGTACATTATTTCATAATTTCACGTGCCTATCTGTTTTCCAGCATGCACTGAGACAATTTAATTTTGCCCCAACACAAACTCGAAAAAAAAAAGAGCAGGTCTACGATACACGTTGACCCGAACAGCGTTATTATCAGTGTGTTTTAGGATCCACATGCTTGGTACAATGCAGCGGTGTGTGAACTGTAGATTTACACAATGCCACAAGTGACCGTTGTTGTGCGTGCTTTCCAAGTGTGTCCGAGGGGTTTTATTCACCCATTGCTTTGGCCATATAGCGGTAAATGAAATTAAATAGCATGCACCTATAAACAAATAGTTATCCATTAGTCTACACGTGAGCAATGCAACACAAAGCAGGCGTACTATGGTCCATTCCAACCGCATTCGACCAAAATACCATGTTTTGACAGGTGCGTGAAAGAGAGGGGGCATTTCACTGTCAATGTTATCAATCTCGACCAATCTATCTTCTCGTAGTCTCTAAGAAAACCAAACAAATGTTCGCCCTTGTAATATAACTTGTGTCGTTTGTCGTAAGGAGTCAACACCGAGCCTTTCTTTCGCAGTGTTTCGAGGATGAAACCAACTGACGGAGTGTGAGACTGGGAGTGTGAGACGCGCTAGGCGCTATAGAAAGCGCCCTAGAAAGTCACTCAACGCCCCCGTCCGATATGCGCAGAATATGTACAATTTGAGTCTCACCAACATTGATAACAAAACTAGTCACATATAGATTGACAGGTCTAAACTTCCAGAGGCCAGCTATATAAATGCTTAATTATTCTTAACGTTAAATGTGCTTCCTGAGATTAAAGACTAAAACTAATTCAGCCATGTTATATTTGACAAGGACACCTTAACTGTTAATTTCAATTATATTGCTCCCCTTGGGATTATACTTTTGGCATATATTACATTTTTCTAGCAATACAAATTTATGTGTGTGTGTGTGTGTGTGTGTGTGTGTGTGTGTGTGTGTGTGTGTGCGTGTGTGTGTACTCGCTTGTGTGCGGTTGTGCAATGTTGTTTCTGCAATTGAGTGTAAATACATCTGTGTGTGTGTGTATGTTTGTGTGTGTATGTGTGTGTTTGTGTGTGTGGTGTGTGTATGAGTGTCCTGTGTGTGCGTGTGTGTGTGTGTTTGTGTGGTGTGTGAATGAGTGCCGTGTGTGTGTGTGTGTGTGTGTGTGTGTGAGTGCCGTGTGTGTGTGTGTGCGTGTGTGGGGTTTTGTATGTGTATGAGTGCCCTGTGTGTGTGTGTGTGTGTGTGTTTGTGTGGTGTGTGAATGAGTGCCGTGTGTGTGTGTGTGTGTGTGTGTGTGTGAATGAGTGCCGTGGGTATGTGTGTGTGTGGTGCGTGTGTGGTGTGTATGGTGTGTATGAGTGCCCTGTGTGTGTGTACATTAGAGTTGAGTTCATCCCCAGATAACTCAGTGGACCATCTTATTTGACCATGATTTACCAGCGGGGTGATCTGTGTTCCTTATATGACTGGGCAGAAGGGGAGCTGAAAGGCATATCTGTTTTTGGATGTGTGTCTTCAACCCACAGGTTTATATCTGCTGTTCATCAGAACTTGTGCAACGTGCAAAACGCTCGCTCTTGCTCGTCTCAAACTCTGCACAACACTTCTGGAATATTTTATCTGGTAGTCAGTTGCTAGAAAACAAACATATCTGTGTGTAAAAAAAATAATATGAGAAAGACAGAAAAGTATATCTTAGAAAAAATGATGCAAAGGAAGTGAGCGTTGAGATTTGTGATAGCAAATAGCAACCAATTTCCCTTTAGCAGACGCTTACTTTGGGTGGTTTTCGTTCCGTCCGTTTTATTAACCGTCACGTTAATGATGTGTTCTCATGCTTTATCTTAAGTGGAAACGAGATAACAGACAATTCATGCTTGAATAGTTGCTTCATTTTTTTTTTAAATGGTAAAGCTTTTGATAGCTAAGAGTCATCCTATACAATAATCAAACCTTCGTGACTTTCCTATCATGCAGTGACTAAAAGTTGACTTTCTACAATCATTTTAGATCTCCAAGGGGTTTAGTCACCAACGCCTCCCAACATTTTCACACCAACATTCACTGATGTACGATAAAACACGCGTCCGATCTTCAGACGCGTCGCTTCGCAGCCTTTGAGGGCGTGAGATTATGTTTGGCAGCATGTCGTAACGCTCAGCGCTTCCTGTGCTTGCAGGTGGCGGTCTGAAGACGATGCTGGATGCCATGGAAGTTCCAAGTCATGCTAGGCACCTCCTCCTGCAGCTCAACAGCCAGCGCACCAAGGGCTTTCTCTGTGATGTCATCATCGTGGTGCAGAACGCCCTCTTCAGAGCTCACAAGAACATCCTGGCCGCCAGCAGCCTCTATCTCAAGTCCCTGGTCGTCCATGACAACCTCATCAACCTGGACCACGAGATGGTGAGCCCGGGGGTCTTCCGGGTCATCCTGGACTACATCTACACGGGCCGGCTCTGCGACGGGGACCCCGCCTCTCCCGCCGAGCCCAACCTGGCTGCCGTCCTGGCCGCCGCCAGCTACCTGCAGCTGCTGGACCTGGTGGCGCTGTGCAAGAAGAAGCTCAAGAGGAACGGCAAGTACCCCCCGCGCCAGGCCACCGCCTTCCTGTCCTACGGGAAGATGGGGCCCGTCGGCATGAGCTTGGGGAGCGCAGGCCGGTACCGGGCCTCCACCCCCGTCATCCAGCCCTGTCCTCCGGGAGGAGCGCTGAACAGCCACGGCCCTCGCCCGCCTCTCCTCGAGGACATGGCTCCCCACCCGTTGGCCATCCACGCCGGGGAGCTGTACGCGCCCTCCTCACGGGGGACCCAGGGGTCCCCCGTGTTCCCGGCCGTGCTGCCCTCCCAGCTCGGACTGCGCTCGGCGCACCCGGACAGGAACCGCTCCCCCATCTTCGGCCTGGACCTCTCCAAGAAGAGCCCCAACTCCCAGTGCCAGCATGTCCCCTCCCAGTCCCACCTGGCCAGCGCCCCTCCGAACAGCGAGGAGAGGGAGGGCGCTCCCAGCGCGCGGACCAGTCCCACGCCAGGGGCCAACGGGCGGGCTTACTCGCTGGAGAAGATGGAGACAGCCGACCAGCCGGGCTCTATTCCTCCTCCCCCCTTCCCCCACCACAACCAGCCTCTCGGCCCACACCTCCCCCACCTCCATCGCTCCATCTCCCAGGGCACGGACCCTTACCCGTGTCCCCCCAGCCCGGACACGCCCACTGACGTCGGGGAGAGAGCCAGGGAGATGGGCAACATCTACCGCTGGGTGAAACACGAGCCGCTGTTGTACCCGGCCGAAGACGAGGAGGAGGACGACGAAGACGACGAGGAGGGGGGCGGGCACGGGGACCAGGAGGGCCACCGCCAGCATCACCACGACCACCTCAAGGCCGGCGGGGAGGAGAGCGAGGGGCCGGACGACAAGAGCGGCTCCGGCAGCGAGGAGACGGGCAGCAGCGAAGGCCGTCCTTCCCCTCCCGGCAACAGGAGGAGGTTCCACATGCCCTACGAACCGGAGAGCTTCGGGGACAACCTGTACGTCTGCATCCCCTGCGACAAGGGCTTCCCCAGCTCGGAGCAGCTCAACGCACACGTGGAGACGCACGCGGAGGACGAGCTGTACGGCAACTCCGGCATGGACACGGGCAACGGCAGCAACAACGGCCACGGCAAGAGCAGCGGCGGCGGCGGCGGCGGCGGCGGCACCAACGGCTACGGCGGCCTGAACAGCGGCAGCGGCTTGAACAGTCTCCAGTCCCACCTGGAGGGCAAGGCCAGCCAGGGCGCGCTGGGCGAGATGATCCGACCGTACCGCTGCTCCAACTGCGACAAGTCCTACAAGGACCCCGCCACGCTGCGGCAGCACGAGAAGACCCACTGGCTCACCAGGCCGTACCCCTGCAGCATCTGCGGCAAGAAGTTCACCCAGCGCGGCACCATGACGCGGCACATGCGCAGCCACCTGGGCCTCAAGCCGTTTGCCTGCGACGCCTGCGGCATGCGCTTCACCCGCCAGTACCGCCTCACCGAGCACATGCGCATCCACTCCGGGGAGAAGCCCTACGAGTGTCAGGTGTGCGGCGGCAAGTTTGCCCAGCAGCGCAACCTCATCAGCCACATGAAGATGCACAGCAGCGGCGGCGGCGGCGGCGGCGGCCTGACCGCGGACGGCAAGCTGAAGCTGGAGTTTGCGGAGGGCATCTACCCTCTGAGCAAATACACCGCCGAGCACCTGGGCCTGAAGCAGGAGAAGGCCAACGAGCTGCTGATTCAAGCCCAGCAGCAGCTGGTGGCCGACGCCAAAGTCATGGAGAGCCTTTACCCTCTGTCCAAACTGGCCGCCGAGCATCTGGGTCTGTCCCACGACAAGATGGACGTCCTGGGCCAGCCCCTCCCCCCGCAGTGTCTGTCCGAAGGACGCACCATCGACCGCTACTCACCAGGCTAAGACCGTCGTTTTCTAAGTGACAGCCACTTGTAGATGCTCTCTGTGCACCGTAATCTTGCAGTATTCGAATGACAATTCACCTCAACCCAGTAACACTTCTGCACCTGGGAACGGGACCACGGTGTGTTGGTCTTGTGAACCGTGCGGTCTCTTCAGTGCCTTCCATCACACCCTTGAGTACGTATCTCAGCGGCCCTTTGAAAAGGGAGAACCACACTCTTTTGTGACCAAACAAGACTCGCTCAAAGCAGTGCAGTATTTATGTGCAGTTTATGCAAACGTTTCTTCCTTTTTTTTTTCTCCTTTTTTTTTTTTTTTACTCCAGCCATTGAGCCAAAGCGACAAATTGAAAATCCAAATGAATTTGCTTTTATTTATTATTTCAAGTTGTGAAATCCAAAGAGAAAGGTTGCAAAGAAGTGTTGCAACCTTCCCCCTAAACCTGTGTACTATTAACTGTCATATGTATACCAAAACGGGAAAGAAGCACATAAAAGGACAAGATTCAGGGTTGGTGTCCAGACCTGAGCGCAACTTTTGAACTGAAGAAAAAGACTCCTCTTCTGGACTGAAAAAGAATGGGAGGAATTGTACTTTTTTTTTCTTGTTTCTTGGGTGGGGCGGGCGACTCTGGGTAAAATAAACATTTGCAGCTTTCAACCATCATCTTCCTGCGTCCATAGTGACACGACGGTGGCTTACCAACGGAGGTAACCGCCACCAGCATTTAGGTAAAGTGATCTGTTGATTATTTTCCCTCTTGTCGAGATAGGCCCGACACTTCCTTATCTGTACGCAGATCCACATCCACATTTCGAAATGGTGGCTTTATCGCTCTGACACTTTCCACGCAACCCTTCCAACTCCTCGTCATGTATGCGTTTAGCCTTTATTTTTTTTTTGGTGGTTTTGTTTCTCTTTGCTACACAGACTTGTCGTTGCCTTCAGGTTGTTATTAGGAAAGCTGTGAGCAGCTACCCAGTGATCTCAGAACTGGGAAATGATTGCACATTCCCCACTGATGATACACTAATCCTCGTTCAAGAGTTCAGCCTCAGCTCGCGGTGCACTCCTCGATTGGGTGTCGCCCTCCTGCATTATGTCATAAACTATGCGATGATGAACGCGCGAGAAGTGCGAATGCAGTGCTTTACCCGAAAGGCAGCGGTCAGGGTGGCATGGTATGCTGAAATATGTCATCACTTCCCGGTAGCAATAACGCCACTCTCCAGCACAGCATGGTGGGATTACTATTATTCGATTTTCTATTCGTGTTTTTTGGTGACCACCGCTTCGTCTGGTTCCACACCATCGGATCAGACGAAGCCTGCAGCTATCCGTCCTTTGGTCTGACCTGCCTTCCCGTGCACGTTTCCACCGTTGACGGGTCAATAGGAGTGTTCTGAACCATGGGTGCTGACAGAGAGCTTAGTCAGCATTGAATGCGCCCGCACACACACACACACACACACACACACAGACACACACGTACACGTGCGCACAGAGTCAGCTGCTAATCTGTTAATGACACGGACGCGAGGAGCCTCTGGGTGCTCCCCAGCACCCACGGGTGGCCGGCCCCACACACCCCAGCTGCTGTGTCTTGTGATCCCTGTGAAATCTCTCCCTCCCTCCCTCTCTCTCTCTCTCTCTCTCTCTCTCTCTCTCTCTCTCTCTCTCTCTCGCTCTCTCTCTCTCTCTCTCTCTCTCTCTCTCTCTCTCTCTCTCTCTCTCTCTCTCTCTCTCTCTCTCTCTCTCTCTCTCTCTCTTTCTCTCTCTCTCTCTCCCCCCCCCCCAACCCCACCCCACCCCGCAGCCCATTTCATGCATGCCATTTCAACCCCTGGTCCTTGTTAACATCCCATAATACCCCAGTGGAGCACGCGTCTTCTGAACCCCTCCCTCTTCCCGATGGTATCACGCGAAACAACAGTGGACATACTTTTGAATACCAGCGGTCCCTTCCCGCCAGCAGAACCAAAGAGCCCTTGGAGTTGGTGGGTGGAAGAAGCCACTTTCCCCCCCCCCCGCCCCCCCCCCCCCCCCCCGCCCCCCCTCTTTTGGATTGTTCTGTTTGGTTTGGTTTCCTTTTTTCTTTCTTCTTCTTCTTCTTAACTCCCAGAGCTTGCTTGCCTGTGTGTTGTTCGTTTTCTCGTCTTCTTCCTCTTCTACCGGCCTCTGGTTTGAGATGAGAACGGGCTGACCACTCGAGTGCCAACGCCAACCTCAGCGAGTGAATGTGAAGACTATAAAGCCATACATGCACTGTG
>JACYXH010000855.1:0-7500 GCA_026745465.1 Lota lota
AATAACTCTTAATTCATCGGAATAGACAATCAGAATAGGGTTGAATTAATCTGCGCCCACGTACCGGTCACAAAGTGTAGTTTTACCAAACTACAAGCACAGCACAACAAGATGACTGCATTCTCTATCCCCCCGTGTTGGAGCATAACTTTCCAAAGCCAAAATGAATAATATTGATAAGCAAAAAGGTACAAATAGGCTCTTAACATCAAACTAAAGTATCAACATGTTTTAATACTCGGACGAATCCCTGAGGTACTTGAAGTACAATTGTTCCTCTCAAGAAGGAGAGAAAAGGCAATTCCTAGTGAAGAGCTAGCTCCTGTAGCTATTTATTTATTTGAGAAGTGAGTGGCATATTGCATGTATGTAACCTTTGCATTCTTCGTTTAATTAGAAAAGTGCAAGAAAAAAAAGAACATCATTATATTGGGATAAATTCAAACTGCAGGCAGACAGACAAATCATGTTGTGCATGTGGTGTGTGTGTGTGTGTGTGTGTGTGTGTGTGTGTGTGTGTGTGTGTGTGCGTGTGTGTGTGTGTGTGTGTGTGTGTGTGTGTGTTTTGTTGAAGGCTTCGATGTGTTGTTTTGTTAGGCATTGTCGCCATCTACAGGCAAGTCAAAATTCCCAGTGGTGGGAAAAGCAGACGGTACTCTTCTCATTTCACTCGTGTCTGACCATCTTTGTAACCGTAACAAATATGTAAACCCTAACATACATACGTCAATAGTTTAATATTTGGGAGCAACAGACCCAATGGTGCTTTAATTTGTTTTACCAAAATATATATTATTGGAGTTACTGTTAATACATGTCTCTAGGGAAAAGGTTTTACGATTTAACTTCACCTGATATTAAAAACACAGTAAAGAAAATACTGACTTTTCAAAGCAATTAAATAAATTGAAATACTGAATATTACTGTTAATAATAAAACACGCTGGTAATCAAAAAGCAGTTTCCTAATTTGACCAGATCCGGGAAAGTAGTAAAGATATTTCTAGCTATAAAATAGTACTGGATATTGACTGAAATCATTTTCCCAAGGTACAAATTAATCTGCCGTCTGCTTAATGTTATTTTTTTCTTAACAGTCCGAACGGCAATAGGCATTTATTAAAATGAATCACTTCATTGTTCATGCTTCCTCCTCGGTCCAGTTTTGCTCTATATCTCTCTTTCTCTCTGTCTCTCTCCCTCCTTCACTCCCTCGTTCTCTTGCGCTCTCTCCCCTATCGTCCCTCTGTGTAAATGTGCCTGCCGATGATTAAAACAAGTCTGTTTCTCCATGACATTGCTTTGACACTGTTTAATTGGAATAAGAGATAAAAAAAATGAATGAAATAAATAAATATACTAGCAGGTAAGTGGCGTAACATAGCTCAAGGTGGCACCCATTATAGCCTCCTCTTCTTTGTGTAAAACAGGGCAAAGGGAGGGGGCTGTGAGATCAAATTGAGAATCAAATTCTTGGAAGTGAGATTACCAACACGCATGGTAGATATTGACTCCCTAATTTAAAAGCTTTCACTGACAATGTGTATCATAGTATTGTGTTTGGTTGGTAGATGTTTTATAGACATTTTATAATATTATATTACCTATTATCACCCCTGTTAGCTTGGGTGTCATCAACAAATTTACGTGAATACTGCAGAAGTACCCCACACTTGATTAATGTGGTCTCAAATTATATGATTCTGTTTGTGTAGCTATACAGGTGCAGTTTATGTTAATATAATTTCCACATTCTGCATTTTGTTAGCAGTCCATTGTTGATCTCATATGAAAAGAGTTTTAAAAAGGAAATGGTATGATTGGGTTCCCAATTCTTCTTTTACAGGGATAAAATAAAACAATGCATTGTTCAGAGAAGTGCAGTGTTTACAGTACAATGAGAGCGCGGTGGTGGGATATCACACAGTGATGGGGTGACTCACCACATCTTGCCTGGTATCCTTCCCTGAAGCGATGAGTAAATAGTTCCAGACCAACGGCAGCAACAGCGCCAAAGGAATCATGTAGATCTCAAAGTTCCAAACGACAAGAACGTAGAGCTAGTGAGACGGACAGATAGAGAGAGAGAATACAAAAAAACAAAGAAACAAATGAGAAACAGAGGACAAAAGGAGTCTGTATCGAAAACAACATGGCGGACGCTGTAGCTATAGGAATCGCACGTCATCGGGACTCCGCGTCGCCTGCGAGGACGCCAGCGAAACGAGAGCCTCCGCCGACCATATGAGGGAAGAGAGATTGACGTGCGTTGAAAGCACATTGACATGCAGCATCATAACCGGCGAGGAACAAAGCGTGCAAAAGAAGAGGGCATTGTCACGACGGTGTTTGTGCGCCTCGCCGATTAACTGAAGTTCAACAACCTGACCCCTCGAGGCTACTTATCCTCCCGTCCGATGAGGGAGGACGATGAAGAGGATGAGAGCCAGCCGTCAGAGCATCTTCTCTGCACGCCAATCAGCCCCCCCCGAAGGGGGCTGGGGAGGTAGGGGGTCATCGAGGCCCTTTTTACACCCCACCCCTCCATTCCCGGGCCTCTGACCCTCGGAGCCCCACAACCCCGAGTCGCTAACCCTGTCACTCCAAGTCCCTACACCTAAATGCCTGGCCCGAAAGCCCCCTGCCCTACTGCTCACCTCCCCTGCTCCCATCTGCCAGAAACTATGGCCCCTAGAACACCCCTCTCATTACCAAATGAGAAAAGCCTTGTTTGAGGAAATTAACCTTTTCTCGGAAACCCCCATTATTCTGGCGTTCTGGCGTGGCTCCTTTTGTTCTTCGCTGTGATAGTTGTCGTACTAAAGATCGTTGGTGACGAAAACGTTGGTGGGAAAAATCTCTCAACGGCTGAGGATGACAGAATGCTCTTTAGCAAGGTGACTCTGTGTCAGAAGTCACTTCCCTCATTGTTTGTGTGTAATTGTTGCACTGTCGTATTGTTGTGTGATGGAAACACTAAAGACTGCTCAATAAGGTTTCCATGTTCACTCCAAAATACGGAAAATCTGAGTCTATTTTTTGCTAAGAATACAACTCAAAATAGATGAGAGGATATTAGTTATTTCAAATGGACGCGACATAAACATGAATCAGGCCTTCATATTGGCTTGTCTCCGTGCAAACACATCTACTTTCAAAAGGTACAGCTTTGTTTTATGGAAAACCTTCAAAAAGGCAGAAACCAAAACTAATTCTTCATAAAAGCACATTAAACGCTATGTTTGGATCGCATTTGTTTAGCATTAAAAACACAATGCATCATATTTAACTGAACATCAAAGGTCCTATAATAATTAATCATTATATTTTGAATGTTCTGAGCCTGCATGTGTTTCTCTGTAAAACGTGTGTGTATATATAGATTGAAGAACGAGTATGAACAAAAAAACAATAGAGCATTGTGCTGTGCTCTTTATTGTGTCTGGAGTTTAAGGTTAACATGACTATCAGGTTCCCCACAAGAGCCTGTATGGAGGTCTGCGGTGGTGCCAGCTTGACAACAACTGTCCTCATATGGCTTGGTTACACACACACACACACACACACACACACACACACACACACACACACAGAGGCACACACACACGAAACCCCCCCCCCCCCCCCACAAACACACACACATACAAAACCACACACGCACGCACACACACACATACACATGCACACGCACAGCGTCACATGATATGCGTTTTTCCTGGCTCGTTGTCATAAAAAATCTCATTTCAGCCCCTATATTCTTTCCCGATATCTGCATTGATATTGCAGCTGCCATTTCATTGCCCGGTTGTTTAACCCACCATCTCCTACGTCGAGCATCGCGCCTGCATTTGGTTATTCTAGCTAACGGCTACGTTTTGACTGGCAGCTGGCGGAACCGGACACCCTTGGTCCGGCAGTGGCCCGGCCTGTCCCGTCTCACTAGCCCTCCAGGCTGGGGCGCAGGGAGACCTCCCATGGTGCCGGGACCTCAGCAGCCAATCCATCCCCCCGTCGTGATCTACCCCTGGATGGTGCGTGTGGAGCCCCGGGGAGAGGAGAAAGCGAAGGCAGCCTGCTGTGGATGCTGGTGACCCGGAGCAGAACACCAAAAAGAAATAAAGTACCATTATGTTCGGATCAAAACAAACTGGATATGATGAGGGGAGATATGGTAATGATTCTCTGGTGGTGGACTACAGGAATCATTCGTCTTCAGTTATTCATCAATATGAAGGTAAACTAGCGCCCTTTCAAACAATGTTGGGATTATTTTAAACAGATAGACATATGCACTCACAAACACATTACACACATACCACACACACACACACCATGGTCACACACACACGTACACACAAACACTATCACACACACACACACACACGCACACAGACACACATACACACACACACAGACAATGGCACGCACATGCACACACACACATGTGCACGCACATCCACACACACACACACATATGGAAATAAAATCCCACTAACCCTGCGCCGTCCCTGCTGTGCTGTTGAAGGCTGCATGATATTCATCTCTCTTTTGGTGTCGAATGCTTTCGTATCATGTTCATGCACATATACACTACACATGTGTGTATATGCACATGAGTGCACGTGTTTCTGTGTTATTCAAAATTGTGAAAACTCTAATTTAACCCTGAGGGCATTAAACAGAGAAAAGAAGGAAGAGCATCGCAGATAAATGTGTGTATCTCATTCCCTGCTAACGGGGACACCCTTATGCTAACTTCTCCTAGTCGCTTATTTTACAATATAATGTAGTGAAGGATCTGGGTGGAAAAAATACTATCAAGATATATGTTTGCGTGGATTCTTCTGTGTATAATATTTTAACTTAATTGGTGAATAGATGACAAGCAGGATGGCACACTAAGTAACTTAAATTACAAAAGAAAGAAAGACAGAAAGAAAGAAAGAAACCAATGAATACATTTTGGAACATTTATGCCTGGATGAAACTGCAGTTTCAATGAAAAAAAAGATTAATGCGTGTCATTAAACCGTATCAAATAATATATATTAGGAGATGTTTTTATACTTCAGGTCTTCTTTTTTTTTATATTTATTAATCTTTCATGTATTATTCTCAGAATGAAGCATGTGAATCCCAATTTTTTTTTAATATATAATAAAATATAATTCTCCAAAAAAAAAAGGAAGCCCGGGTGATTTATTAAGATATTAAACACGAAACAACTAAGAACTTTCACATTTTGCATTATTTCTTCCAAAAAGCCAACCACGTCCTTGTGGCTACAAGATAGAGGCACCGTGGGAGGGTAATATTCAGTACTCTAGCTTACATTAACCGCACACCAGGAAAACTTTCGTTTTTTCTTCCTTCCTCTCTCTGCCTCCCGCTCTGTCTCTGTGGAATGAAACTGAAGTTTGGATTTCAGACTTTTCCCCCCTTTATCTCTGTTACATCGATTTCCACGCTGGCACTAAGTGTTGCCAGATAACAAGTAAGAAGTCCTGCGTTAAGTCCGAGGTAAGCAGAGAGAGGGAGAAGGGGAGCGAGGGAGAGAGAGGGAGCTTGTGTCCTGCTGGTGACCGGGCCGCTCCCTGTTGTGTCTGTAGTGCTTGACTGCCCCCTGCTGTTCATGTATAGACCCACACCACCCTGCAACCCTCGATGCTCCTCCGTTACAAAGGGGCCGCCACGATAACGAACCCCAAAAACGTAACGCTTAAATAGTTTATTAAAGTTTTATTCAAGATAGTTTCTGCCCCGAAACATGCAAGGTGCAATGGTTATGAACACACTAGATTGAAAAGTACAGGCCATGCTCATTTTCTGGTGAGCATCTCTCTCTCTCTGGTGGTTACACCCTGACTTCGTATTCTCTTAACATCCAGATGCTATACTTTTTCAACAATCATTCATTTTGTAAATCAGGATAGCAGCAGAAAGCGTGGAAAGTACGCCTTTCAAAGTTGGCCCTTGCTGTGGGCAAAGACGAACACCCCCCCCCCCCCCCCCCCCCCCCCCCCCCCCCCCCCCCCCCCCCCCCCCCACACACACACACACACACCTCCATAATTTTAAAACTGTTAAAAGTTAGATAGCACCTTTGAACAGAAGTCAAAGGAGCAATTTAAAGAGACCTGGAGTGGTACGCACTAGTCACAACTACTACTCCGGTGACTCTCCTTCAGTCTAGACACAAACACACACACACACACACACACACACACACACACACTGACACACACACCGCAATAGGGTACTTCTCAAGCTGTCTTGACTCGACTCGTTTTTTTCTCTCTCTTCTACTTTATTTATTTTTTTATTTCAGTTAGGTGAATTTTTATCTAAATGCAAAGCAGGTGATAGGTGCTCCAGTTTCCTCCTAGAAGTAGCGCCCTTGTCTGGGTTCTTTCCCTGATAACAGTCCTACTTTGCCCGACATAAAAGAGCACCGGTATCGCTTCCCTGTGCCCCTCCCACCAGCACCCCCCCAGCTCGCTGCCCTCGCCTCCTTCCCCCTGGACGCACAAAGCGCCTCTCTTTGCTCCCAATTCAGTGCCCAATTGCAGATAAAGTTACAGCAAATTTGTTTGGAGGAAGAGTCGCTGAGGCCTGAGGTCCCTGGGGCCCCGGGGCCCGTAGCAGCCTGGTATTACACGAGCAGGGAGAGGGGAGGGGGGGGGGGGGGTATTGGGAAAGCTGGCTGCCAGCGGCAGGGACAACAGAACCCAATACCACACAAGAACACCCACACACTCACACACCTGAAGTCCGTACTGGGAGAGAAGGAGGTGGGGATGGCGATAGGAAGGAGGGACGGAGGGATGGATGGTTCGAAGTGAGAGAGGTTAAGCTCAGCTTGCAGGTGTGGAACTAGAGAGCGATAGAGAGAGAGAGAGAGTTAGGGAGAGAGAGAGGGAGGGAGGGAGGGAGGGAGAGAGGCGAGAAGGAGGGAGGGAGAGAGAGAGAGGGAGAGAGGGAGATAGAGAGAGGGGGAGAGAGAGGAGGTATCGGAGACAAACAAACTTGACAGAAAAGGAGACGCCATAATCTACCCAAACCTGCACACTCATACACACACATAGACATCAGCATGCATACCTGCTTGCACACGCACACCACACACACACACACACACACACACACACACACACACATATGCACACACACACACACACACATAAATGTGCAAATGCACAGAGAGACACACACACACACACACCCCATGCTCCCCTTTGTGCACAACAGGAGGTAACATCAGGCCTGTCCGTCGTGCCAAAGCCTCAGGCGGTGCTGCCATGGTGGCTGAGCTTCTGTCTCGGGATGCAGGCATGGGCGGGTAATAGCAATGAGGGAAGGAGGGGTGGGGGAGATAAAGAGCGTTAAAGAGAACATTTTCTCTCCAAGACTCTCCGTGCAACATGTTTCCCCTCTTCCCCCCTCTCTCTCTGTCTCTGTCTCTGCCTCTGTCTCTGTCTCTGTCTCTCTCTCACACACACA
>JACYXH010000855.1:12500-20000 GCA_026745465.1 Lota lota
GCCTTTATCTATAGGAAAAGAGAAGCACGCACACACCATCAACTCCCACTTAGTGGCAGGATTTCGATGCCACGTTACTTAAAAATGGTTACGTTCATTTATTGAAATGCAAGTGTGGGCGTTGTCCTTTGTACGTTATAATTGCGATTATTGGGATCAATTGTTATTATTATTCTTTTATGCAATATATGTGCAGTGACGAGAAAATATTGCACTGGCGTGCCCCGTGTCAGAGACGACGCAGAGGCAGAGAGAAACATAGCTGCAAGATGGCCGCACTGGGAGACATGCGCAGCAGCGGCAAGTCGGACGAACAAAAGGCTGCAGACGGGGAGCATTGGATAGTTAAAGCCAAAAACGAGGACTAGGGGACAAGGGACAGGGGACTAGATGGAAGCCAGGGGGGAGGAGGGGTGTGGGTGGGTGGCTGGGGGGGGGGACAGAATAAAGACACCAGTACAAGAGGGAGAGGGATTCAGGCAAGAACAAGGGAGGGATGGAGGAAGAATGGCGGGGAGGGGTGTTAAAGAAATAACAGGGAGGGTGGAATCGTAAAAAGAAAAGCGTAAAAAAAATGAAGAAAGACTTACAGCATTAAAAATCACGTCTATTTCAAGAAAGATGACCCCTTTTGTTGGCCCTGTCAGCTCCTTGCTTTTCAAGGCGTAGGCTTTGCGTACTCCATTTTGGATCTGTGGGAGAAGGGACATGACAGGCGTCTGTCTGGCAATACCCGGCAGAATCCGTTCCCTCGCGCCACCTTTGAACCCCAGCTGCTGGCGCTGACAGGAAACCCAAAACAACTGTGGCAACTCTGACAAGTACCTGTTCATTACCCAGTGCAGCTCAGCTCTGTCAGAAATTAACTATCCTGGGGAATCACACCCGTACAACATGGAGCGCTGACATTACAAACAAATGCTTCCGTTGATGCACAATCACAAAAATATATTTACATAGATATGTATTCGGACAAATATATTTTACAGATCCGACAACTTTTTTTTTTTAACTGTTATTTTTTGCATCTGCATACAATCATCAATCATCATCTGATAATCTCTATTCCTTCGTTTTCAAAAAATGTTATCGTTCGTTTTTCTTTGGGGGGGGGGCTTTTTGTAATCTCCCTCTCTCTTTGTGAAATACAAAACAGCGAGCAGAACAGCGGTGTATCAAAAAATAACCACGTCTTTTTATATCTTCCTCTGTGAGGAATTGTTATCCCTTATCCCGTTACTGTTTGTGTTCTTTCTGTTTTCCCACTGGGAAGTAAATAAAACTAAGAAAAGCAAATAGGAAAAAAAAATATATATATATAAATAGATGTGTTTTTTAAAGCACAGTTACTCACATTGAGAAGGGGAATCGCCACTTTTCCGAGGAAATCTGCGCTTCTGTCCCTGTCTTCGTCATAAACTGTGACCTCCAGCACCGAGTGGATGTCCTTTATGTTACTGGGTCGGGCACAGAAACAAAGAGGTGGCCATTACAACACAATATGTATCTCACACAGGATAAGCTCTAACAGTTCAGGTTAATGTGTAGCATTCACGCAACATTCTGCCATTAAATAACATGCTGTTATATGATAGTGATGTCTCTACAATCAAACTTCACGTTACAAGCAACATAATAGCTGATCTTACATTTTTTGTTAAATTTTTTGTTAATTACTTGCAGTCCAACAGCCATGTAAAATTAAAACAAATCTAACCACAAAATGTCAATCAATGAAACATTACAAAATGGAGATGATTGCGATGAAAAATAACCAATAATTGATACTTCTATCTATACTTAAAAAACCTGAACGCTACTACCTTAAATTAATATACAAATAATGATTTAATTAAATATATCCTGGTGAAATGAAAGTATTTTTTATTCATTTTATAATATTATAATTATAATTTGAGAATATTTTTCTTTCATCTTTCGTTCGTCATTTGATATTAAAATGTTAAAAAAAGTATGTAATAACTCAAATAAGCTGTTCAGTTCAGAAACATTAAACAATATAAAATAAAGTGTAGAAGAAAATACAGTTGACATTTGTGTATAATATACAACCACAATACATTTATTTTAAATATTGTTTTCATACACAATTTAAGAAAAAGCAAATTCTGAGTTTATGTATTTCAGTGTGTGTGTGTGTATATGTGTGTGTGTGTGTGTGTGTGTGTGTGTGTGTGTGTGTGTGTGTGTGTGTGTGTGTGTGTGTGTGTGTGTGTGTGTGTGTGTGTGTGTGTGTGTGTGTGCTGTGTATGTGAGCTTGTACTTGTGTGTGTGTGTGTGTGTGTGTGTGTGTGTGTGTATGTGTGTGTGTGTTTGTGTGAGTGGTTGCGGGGTGACTAAGAGAAGCCACTCACAAGGTGAAGACCTTATTCCACTCAGGGCTGAGGTTCTTGTAGACAGTTTGTGTCTGAAGACGATCGTTGCTCAGCTCCACAACACAGAACGGGTCGCTCTTACCTGCCACCATCAAACAAACACATCAAATACATGCTATTGTTACAGTGTTGCAGTGTTTTCCTCAGCGTGGCAACGGAAATGCATTTACATGCGCATGTAACTTAAGACGTTGTTCACTTAAGACGGCCAGATTCAAGAGAGAAGCCGTGCTAAATTCCAGTACAGCCCTCGTCTATTCCACACAATGGAATTGTATTTATTTTGCATGACAACTCAAATAACTAGCCATTTTATGGAAGGTTTCTTCAACTGGTGTCTGTTTGCAACGTGTCTCGTGCGACAGTATCTATCTATTCTGCTAGCGCTGCTAGCCATTACAATCAAAATGGTGGAAAACCCAACTTGGAGAACGTAGCAGATAAGCTCTGGGACAGCGCTGCCCTTGGCGATCACAGTAAGGAGGAGAAAATTAGGAATATGAGGAGAAATGGGAGGGTGGGTAGTGGTGTGGCGATGGCGGGATGGCTCTAAAAGCCACGGAGGTTCAGAGACGATGATAAAGGCCAGTGTGAACGGGATTCAGAGCTGTTTTCTAATTAGCTATCGCAAGACTGGCGCTAAGGCAAGGGAGTGAAATATGTACACAAAGGAAGGAGCAATCGCACAGGAGAGCAAGAGAGGAGACAGGGACACTCAGTGTGAGAGTGAGAGAGCAGCAGTAACTGGTGGCAACTGGAGAGGAATATTCATTTTACATTTTGTGCCACTGTGTCAAGTTATTGGGCTTATACAATTTTTAAGTAGAAAGTATGCCGGGCACATTGATTGAAGATGTAAAAGATTTCAAGGTAAACATATATTTAAACATTTTAAAATGAGTGACAACGATTTCTAAAAGTCACACAGCATATATATATAATGGAGGGTTTGTGTGAATACTAGTCGAAAAAGGTAGTGGATTCTTACAAAACTTTTTATAAAAAATGGCTGCCAATTATGTTGGTTCGAAAAAAATAAAGATGGAGAAAATGTGCAAAGCTGCAATTCTCCTGAGAATAGCATATCATATTTATCAGCCCAGTAATATCCTACATATTTTTTGGTTTGTCTACTAAATAAATACATGCATCACTATCTTATTTCCACTAACTTAATAAACTGTGGACAACAAAACTGCTAATCATAGGTTTGATAATTTGTATGTAATGTAACTACATATACACACACACACATAAATATATATACATATATATTATGTTCTTATTATAATAATAATAGTTATAATAGTTATAATACCAGTAGTAATACTACTACTACTACTAATAAAAACAATAACAATATGACTTAGAGAACTTGCGTCTGCTTCTTACATTTAGTTTTATCAAAGAAGATTAGGGGTGTGTGTGTGCGTGTGTCTGTGTGTGTGTGCGCTTGTGTGTGTGTGTGTGTGTGTGTGTGTGTGTGCGCCTGTGTATGAGTGCACCTACACACTTATTCCTATTTTCCATTTTGGTGTATTTTGTGTTTGTGTGTTAGAGCCATTGATTGGTGTGTTTTTCCTCCAATGTTGTGACAAGGGCAGGACATTTTAGTGGACCTTCCAAGTAAATGTCACCGTGATCAATGGCCAAGCGTAGGTGTTACCTCTCCCTAACTGTCTATTGATGTGTGAGTGTTTGAAGGGGGTATTGACAGTTTGGACTAGACAACAGTTCGCCAAATGATACAGTCCACACTGGGCCTTTGTGTGAAACCACAGATTTCTCTACCAGTGTGCACACACACCCAATATAGATAAAGAAAATCCCTTGAAATACGTATTGAAAAATACGTATATAGTATATTTATAACAGTATGTAGTTCTGAAAGATAGGAGTAATATATTGAAAACACTTTTTCATATTTCAGTAATAATAATAATGTTGCATCCTTTTTAATCGTCCCAGGGCTTCTATTGCAAAATTGACTTACAAATCGACCCTGATTAAATTCTAATGCAATTGCCCAAATTAGGGCTTTGGTTATTTATTTTTCACAAATCCCCTCCCCTCCCTTCTGGCTGTACACCATTTTCGCTCCAATATTCAGTTTTTTTAATGACATGGCAATGTTGCCGCAGAGACCAGTTGTCAACGGTGATGAACTTTCACCCTACTGGCCGGCAGCAGCCGAGGCGGCTGTCTTAACCAATTACACGCTTGGGCTTGAGCGACACTCAGCGATCATCCAGGTAATGCCTGACCCCTCCTCCACAGCAAGACTCAGGTTCAAAGCCATTTCAGGGGCCCTGAGATAAATGTGGAGGATGCATATGGTGTGCAGTCGAGGGACTGGGGGCTTAATTGCCTTGCTGCTGCAGGTTGAAATGAAGTGAAGAGTTGGGGGTTTGACAAGCATACTCTCATTCACACACACAACTTGGGAGTTTTCCTAGATGTCTGTATGACTGCAACTAATTAATAATTGGTTGGACTTTAATTTCTATATCGACTAAAATTACACTCAAAGTGTCTGGTTCAAGATTCACATTTCTTTCTTTTTTTGCACACTTTAGAGTGTGTGTGTGTGTGTGTGTGTGTCTATGCGCATGTGCCTGCTTGTGCCTGTGTGTGTGTGTGTGTGTGTGTGTGTGTGTGTGTGTGTGTGTGTGTGTGTGTGTGTGGGCGTGCGTGCGTGTGTGTGCGCGTGTGTGTGTGTGTGAGTGCTGGGCTACTATTGAAATGCTCTAACAGTATGGAATCCACTTAAAAGGACGAGAACAGTCAGACAGAAGGGATTGTTGGTTTTAGAGACTATTTTCAGTTATCCTACTCCTGCTGGAGTAGAGCTACTTCACAAAAACACTTCAATTAAGGGGAGAGAGATGGCCAGAGGGGAGGGGCGGGGGCGGAGAGGAGAGGAGAGCAGGGGGAGGAGGGGACACAGCCACCGTGAATGGGAATGTGATGGTGAACTTGTCTCACGTTGACCTCTTGTCTCTCTCTCTCGCTCTCTCTCTCTCACCTTGTGGCTGACCCTCTCTGGGTTTGGCCTGTTAGAAAGGGGTCTTCATGTGGCGAGTGCTGTTATAGGCCTCTTAGAGGGCTATTGTTTCTGTCATCGACACACGCACACACATGCACATTTGCACTCACACACATACACACACGCATATGCAGACACACACACACACACACACACACACACACTCACGCACACTCTCGTTCAGGGCTGCTTGCCAGATCAGACAACCCAAAAAAAGCCGAAATAGCCATCTAGATATACACCATTTGTCTGTCTATCTGTCCTTGTTTTGATACAGACTAGTTTTCGTATAAATATATCTGCAAAAGAAAAGATATATTTGAAAGAGGTAAAGACGAAAATATAGGGCTAGAGAGCTTTAAAATACACTCCTGATGAGTTGTGTATTCAGCCTGTCCAAATAGAGACAAAATGGTTCCCAACTAGATCCAAGTCATTTGTAGTGTTACAGTGTGTTTTTAATGAGTATATTAAAACATGTGTAGGTTTCGCTCAAAGCAATAGCAATTACAGAATTCCTCCGCCTTTCCAAACCCATCATTATAGACCAATGAGTTTTCCCTTTCAAATCTTCTATGAAATTTAAAAGGCAGACTATTTGACTCAGATCAAAAAAAGAAACTCTACAATGAGTTTGCAGAGTAGTGGTGGGATCTAAATATCAGCTAGAAGAAATAAGAGCACATGAGCCATTAGTCCTCTACAGTCCCTTCTCACAAAGCCCAAATCAACCAGCTACACAGCGTGCTATAGGCTAATGGGCCCTGAAGCTGCTACACAACACACACACACATTCTCTCTAACACACACACACACACACACACACCCACACACAGCTCATCTCTGAAACACACACACACACCACACAGACACGCACGCACCCACACACATCTGCTCTGACACACACAAACTGACGCACACACATCCTCTCCAACACACACACACACACACACATACACACACACAGATATAACCCCGCCCCTCCCCAACAGACACATTGTATTTCCTCACAACTAGATAATGGAGAGAAAAAAAACTAGGCCTGTCCACTGTAGACCTAATTAAAAGTAAGAATTACTGGAGAACTCTTGTATTCATAGAGAGCTGCCAGAGACACACAGAGAAGGGGAGGAGGGGGGGGGGGGGGGGGGGGGGGGAGACAAGATGTATTGGTTTAGATGAGTATAGATGGTTCAGAAATGTGCAGCTTGCATATTTGTGATATATTTCGGATTACATGGAGACAAATGGGAGACAGATTTGGTGCACTCGGCTGGTAGACTTTCTGAAGAGCATCTGCAGCGTCCCACACAGAGGCGTCATCATCGTTGTGCTCAGGACGATGACGACAATGAGGTCCGTGCAGTCACGCACGGCTACACATGCTACACATGCTCGTGTGACGCGCGTGGCGTGGTGCGATTGCTTTTCAGCAGCACACGAGTCCACACATCACGTCGTCGTGGCGTGCCACGGGGTCGAGCGGAACCGAGGTCCTCCTTCGCCCTGCTTCTCACCTGTGACATCTGCCGCCAGGAGGCCCTCCGCCTTGATGACCTTCACCTGCACCATGCCCACGTCCTTCAGGTTGACGAGCGACCTCATCAGGCCCTGGGCCCCACCACGCAAACAACGGGACATGGGGAAAACACAAGCAGGCCAAGAAGGACAAAATTAGCCAAGGACCTAAGAAAAGTAAATCAATCAAAATATATTTCATGAAGCCGTTCAGCATCTGTACACTTCATTCGATTTTTATTAAGTATTACCCATTGTTGAACACTACTTATTTCCAGGTGGTTTAAAGGAGCACTGTTTAAGCGTGTCTACTGTTTTAGCTCTCACTGTTCACAAGGAGATTCACAACACGTTTAAATGGGCAATGCATTTCACACTTTGCATTCCCATGTGAGCGAAGTCCAACCATGAGTCAAAGCACAGCACATCCACCATTTGTTTTCAGACGGTACCACTTGGATTATTTCAAACAGATGTAAATCTGGGCCTCTGTGTTTATCATTGTTTATCGTTATTAAGCATATTCGTCATTTTACCATC
>JACYXH010000855.1:25000-100000 GCA_026745465.1 Lota lota
GGTGGACAGGTCTATGGTACACCTAAACACACACACACACACACACACCCACACATATATATATGTATATATGCACCTATAATTGTACACATTCAAACACATATAAGTGTTTACAAACATTTAAAGTGACGGGCAACAGGATCAAAAAACGTAAAATAATCATATCACAGAGGGATGTATCAACTACACATCTATCGAATATACTCAAAAAGTATACTCAAAAAGTATACTCAAAAAGTATACTCAAAAAGTATATAAAAGGTCCAGTGTGTAAAACGTAGTAGCATCTAGTGGTGAGGAAGCAGATTGTAACAAACGGAATGCCCCCCCCCCCACCCTCACCCCTCCCTTTCCAACAACTAAGGTGGCCTGTATGTGTAAGGTGTCATTAGGTACAATCAGAATGATGTCATCGTCTACGACAGCATAGAATAGAAGTGTCTAGTGATGAGGGTCCTTGATAGATTTATGAATTGTATTTAGTTATTTATTTTTCTGTAACATTTCTGTAAATGTTAAACTATAGGTAATAGTTACAAGTAAAGGTCCTTTAACATTGAACGCGGTTGATGGTGCGATTCTTTTCCCACGTCACGGCTTAAGCCTGCGAGTCAATCAGTTTAACCAATCACAATCAGGTATCTTTGTCAAGTCACCATGGTCACTACATGTTGTACGGCATGGCGGAGGTAGCAGCCTATTTACGTTTCCTCAGTCCTCTTATTGCATCCATAGTGGTAAACTACATTCAAAGACCTTTAATATTCGCTATCTGTTATCCTACTTTAAGTTATCAAACAGGAAAAACGAACGTATAAAAAACGTTGATGTATTAAAGAATGCACACCCCATTATTATAATCCCCCTCATCCGGACACTGCCATTCGCTACACTATTTTACACTTGGATTAGTTGGTGAAAGTCCATTCTAATTTAATCATGTTAATACATAGGATATTATAAGTGTCCTAGGATAGGACACTTATAGTATAATGTTTGTGAAGATGTGTGGAGCTTCGTCTGGCCAGCGGTTGATTTTGATGTCTGCGTCTGACAGAGGGTTAAGCTTCTCAGACACATTTCATACACAACATTGCTCATGATAATGTTCCTACAGAACGACAGTACTAAAAAATAATCACAAATGGTTCATAGCCATGGGGGTGACACGCCCTTCTACTTCCTAGAACTCATGCAACATGGCGGCCCCCATGAAAGAGGACCCACTCTATAGGCCTCATTATAAGGTAATGAAAACACAACGATTCTTCTTTTCATGGGATTATACACTAATGCAAACATACTTATGAAAATTATATTCAATTTCTGCCAAGTCGGTTCTGTAAGATGCCACTAAATTCTACACACTGCACCTTTAATATATTGCTCAAAGTCATCTTTTTACTCAGTCATAGAAAGATTGAGTTTATTAGATTGTATGGGTTTGGTCTGAAACCACCCCCCTTCACCGTTTAGTTTTTTGTACTTTTTGTACTTTTCTGTCCCTAACTAACAAATGTACTAACAAACTACAGAGAGAGAGAGAATTCTGTCGTTGGTGTGATACGACGGTATTCGAGTGGGCCGCACATTCTGCACACGATAGCCCAAAACTCCCATTCGTTTTAGTTAAGACGAGAGAGACCTCCCTACCTGCCCATGAAGTCGTCTCTCCGGCCTGGGTCTCGGTCCCAGACAGTGATGTCTATGTAGCCTCCCTGCTCATCGTACAGGTGGAAGTCAAACTGCTCCCTCCACTGGGGGTTCAGGCACTTAGTTAAGACCTACAGCAGGAGAAAACAGCAGGGAATTAATACAGAAACAAATGAATAAACAAATGAATGTTAATGCTAACTAAATAATATTAAAGTTGCAGTATGTAACATTTCACCTAGCTTGTAGCTTAAAATCACCTGGTCAATGCTGACCGATAGTGATTTCAATAACGTTATTAATAAAATCACATCCTATAACTGATAAATTCCACAAATAAAAAATGCTGGCCATCCCGTACCCCCTTGTTTACAAAAATTTTACTATTGACATTCCTCAAACCCCTCGCACTCACGCTAGTTGCGTCGTGCAGTTGCAAAGCCCATTAGAGTGGACAGAACAATTTTCCCTCCTACTAAATGGTAGGGGATCAAGCTTTCACATTATGACTTTAATTAACAAAACCCATGTTAATTCTGCATTTCAATGTGATGATGTGAAGGAACACTTTAGGCATGGAATACTTAAGTAGCAAGGGTTCAGACTCATATTCAAGTTCATAGTCATGTTACACATTTACAAGTACAAAGGAGCAAATTACACAAATTATTTAGTGCAAAGGTTCCTTAGAATCAGTACTTTGAGAATGTTTGGGTATGTTTGTTTGTGGCGTCCATTAAAAAAACGATTTCCAGTCCTTTATGAACGATTCAAATAACAACGACCACATCATTCCTACAACTAAAGTTTTCATTTCTTTGAGAAAACATAAAAGAATCATCCCAGTTTCCTCCCAAAACAAAGGCCGTTGTGTACCTTGCTCTTGTACTTCTGATGGCCCATGCGGAAGCGGACGTAGGGGTCGCTGTGGCCGTTGCTGTCCATCGCCTTGAGGTTACGACCTTCAATCAGGCCGATGTTCACGATGCCACGCCACAGCTGGGACTTCTTGTGCACATCTGAGAGACGCATGCTCTGGTTCTGGAAGACACACACACACACACGTACACAAACACACAGACACACACGTGTACACACACATGCGTACACACACACAGACACACACACATACACAAACACACAGACACACGTGTACACACACACACATACACAAAAAGACACACACACAAACACACACACGTAGACAAACGCACAGACACACACGTGTGCGCACACACACACACATAGACAAACACACACACACACACACGTGTGTACACACACACAAACACACACACACAGATACACACACACACAACCCAAATAAAAGTGCACAGAACACAAAACAAACACACCCAAGCATACAAATACAAAAGCAACAAGTGCAGATGTACTCACACACAATCATGAATACCATTGTGCAGACAAACAGAAACAGAAACAACAAACAAACAAACGGACAGAAAAACAACACACACGTAAATGAATGAAATTGCATTGGGCTGCTGTCAATCGGCGCTGCATTAATAAACAGTGCAGAATGAACATATGCGGAGGCTGGTGATAAGTGGGTCACATGGGGCAGACACAGAGCAGGCCAGGGGAGAGGAGCCGGGTCACACAGAATAGACAAATGAACCAATCACCACTCCTCTGAGGCACAGGAAGTGTGGCCACCACAGCCGACACCTAGATACGTATAATAAGCTACAAATGCAAACTCAGATTCATGTCCTTTACTTTTGCCACATGTCTTATAAGTAGAAACTATTGATACATTTTCGTTTATTCATCAACTCCCAATGGCACGTCTACGGAGGATAAACCAATGTAACCACTTACCATCCACACAACAAAGTTATTATGTGTAGTTTTGTTGGAGCAAACCCTTAATAAGTACTGTACTTTGACGTCAATCTGCATGGCTTAACTAAGACGTACTGGAGTGTGCAGTATGTGCAAACCACACGAATACACAACAACGACAATGAGAGAATTCTCTCTCTCTCTCTCTCTCTCTCTCTCTCAAAACATTATTGGAATCGCTTGTTTTTTTGTTTGTTTGTTTGTTCTTGCAGGCGAATTTCATTAAACTCTGAGCAAACCCTGCCTCCCCATCATGCTCCTTTGATCTGTAGACGGAGCCTCTTAATTTCCATTCTCCAGACATTACACAATGGGGAAAATGGCACCCCGCGATCCCGCCAAACGCCCACCCGGCAGGCCTGTCCAACCCTCCTGTGTCTTCTGTGTTCACTTGCTGCCGCTAGTGCGGTATGCTAATATCAGCGGCGCTGCTGAGTATCACTCCTCGAGCGGGGAGCCCTAATTATTGTTGTTTTGTAGCTCCAACTAGCTTATTAGCAGAAGCTGTGCAGCCGGACGCGTTTGGAGTGGGAACGCTGTGAATCCCGCTCTCTGCCAAGGTTCGGCATGGGAGATCCGGATGCGGAGACATGTTCAAAAGTCTTTAGTTGCACTAGAAAACAACAACTGTTCAACACCTTGTTTATTTGAACGGCCCTAAAAATTATAAATAAAACGTCATGATGGTATTTGCTGTTAATCAGACAAAACCAATGGATAAAACCCAATGTAACGGTGTGCACGAAAAAGTTATGATATCTTCAATTAAAATATATAGAAACTAATATTTCACTCAAGCAAAGCAGCAGTTAGTTACAGTATCTTCTAATATCTTTGTTTAAGTGGGGAAGTAGATGGTTATTTAGCGCACAAGCTAATTCCCAAGCTACAGGCCGGGTGGCCCAGTTTGAGAGCTTCAAAGAAGAAGTGAAGAAGTGCGATACACACTTAAATCGATGTTTCTGTCTAAGCGGAACTCAATAACCTCTTTTACTCGTGATTAAGGAGGCACATTCTCTCCAACAGAGATCGACTGTGAAATGTGATAAACAGCATGGATTTGAAATCTGTTCTTGTTTATTTTCTCACTTGGCGAGTGATTAGAAAATGATTAAAATAAACACAAAGAACAACTCCTAAAAACCCTTTTAGGGACTTTTGGGGCAGGATTATAAAACAAGTGAATATTTTACTCAATTGCCAGCGATAAAAGGACAATGTGCCACATGAATAAGAAAGTAAGATAAAGCAGACCCATACCAGCATGCACACCTATCAGCCAATCAGGGCAAGGCCAACCAATTAAACCAAAATGCGCCGATAAGCAACTGAAAAGAGAATGTAGACCCATGAACACCAAAGAGCTTCACTGTAGCTTTTACAACGTGAGCCAAGCAATGGAAAAGAGGAGAAAAGGGGAAAATGAGAAGGAAGTAAAAAACGCATGAACCCACTGAAGAGGGTGGGAAGCAGAAGGAATAAAAAAGACCCCAATATCGTACCAAATTAGGTACAGAAAGAAATTCAGGTTGGAGGGGCGGTTGGAGGACAAAGAGGTGTGACACTACAGTCAGACATGAAGGGAGGAGTACGGGTGAGGGCAAGGTGGAGACGAGTAAGGTGGAAAGTGACATGCTGTTACATTTGATTTATTCTTTTACCTTACTGGACCGTTTCCAACTTTTCCCCGTTAGCACGGTCTGTAAATGAGACAAAGCAGTTACAGAGCGCCGCCAAGCACCCTCCCCCGACCCCCCACCCCACCTGTTGGACCCTCAGAGGGACAACAGGTGGGGGGTGTGGGAGGGTCAGAGTTCAGCCAGGCAACAGGTGCATGACCCACCCCCCAAGGGTTACAGGCTGCTTGGGGATGGGTTCTTAAATCATGCAGTGTGGATTGAAGCAAATGATGTTGTTAGAAGCACTGCTGTTGTCAGTGTTATTGGCTGGCATTTGTGCATGTGAGCCAAGATGCTCAGCCTCTGACACACTCAAACGGCGATGAATATATTTCTAGTGCAAATGCGAACATTTCTGCATACAACTGTATTATGTTAGTGATTCATATTTATATTGTTCATTCAAACTATTGCATGATCTCCCGTCCCTGAAACATGACCAACAGGTCTCACAAATACACATATCACAGATAGCAGCCACAATTGTCCCATCTCTAGGTCCACTCCTTGCCAGTAGGTGGCAGTGAAGAGTGGCATCCAAAATGCACCAATCTAGCCACCTACTTTTGTTCATATTCTTTTTGCACAGTTGGGAGGGATCCAAAGTGACGCTTAACCTAAAAAGAGTTTACTTGTTCTGTCAAATGTGGACTCTCTGTACTGTATCACTGAATAAGCAGCAGAATGAAGACATCAGATCAAAAGGAATTCAACATTTCCCCCCAGACTCTGCCTTGTTCTGCACAAACCGTGCAGGGGTCCAATTAGGAAAACAAATAATTGAACAGAAAGAAATACAACTGTGAAACGCAGAGCGGAGCCGCGAAGTAACGAGGAAACATAATTAGTATGCTGGACCCAGTGGTCTTTGAATGTAGAACACATGTGTTTACTGAGTGAGAGTGTGTGTGTGTGTGTGTGTGGGTGGGTGTGTGGGTCTCTGTCTGTCTGTCTGTGTGTGTGTGTGTATGTGTGTGTGTGTGTGTGTGTGTCTGCATAGAACTCAGAGACACGATGCAGATCTTTGCAGAGATGCCTGCATTTGTACTTCCACCTCCCATTAACATGTGCACAAGGGGGGTAGTAAACCACAAATGAACATGAACCGTCGAAACAAATCCGCAAACGGAAATGCGAGACAGAGTCTGCTGCTCTGCTCCATAGAATATGTTGGTAAGAATATATCCATGTGATAAAGATGTTGCAAAATCCTTCAAATGTACTGCTGAAAGGCAGTTGCTGTGTCCCAAACAAACCGAAAATACTCTGACTTCGCCTGGGGAACGTTCACTTTATTCTCATGTCTGGCTGTCGGACACAAAACAAAACACTACGCACGCAGCGACTTCTTGCCACGAACCCTCGCAGAGAAGGGCAAGAAGTTGCTAAGCTCTGGGAGAGACGCCCGTCTTCGCGTACTTGTAGGTCATCGACCGGCAAAAGGGGCGTGTACTGTCTGTGAGTAGCGACGTAGATCTTCGCAGACGTGCTCAACGGAGTAGTGTGATTTGGGATTAATTGTGTGAATGTGTATGTGTGTGTGTGTGTGTGTGTGTGTGTCTGTTTCTGTGTACATGTGTGTACGTCTGTGAGTGTGTGTGTGGAGTGTGTGATGGTGGCCTTGCGGTCTTTTGACACTCCTGCTCAAGAAACAAAAGTCTCAATGGAACAGCTAATCTAACATTTGTAAGGATTTACGTTTTGAATTAATTTACACACAAAATATGTATACTGTACGTGCATCCCAAAAATATGTCTGATTATTTTCCGCTGTGCATAAAAACGCACACAGTTGAACTCTCCTACTCTTTGGTTTGGCCGAGAGCAAAAAACCAACTGCCAAGTGGCTAAGAGTATTGTGAAATAAACAAAGAAGTGAAAGACAGAGCAAATATGTAACAGCAACATACAAATATTTTCCCTTACGGTTTCTCGAATGTCTCCATCCTTGGGTGACAAAGTGATGCCTAGATCAATGGTGCCCAGGTTTTGGTCAGGGTACTGTGGGTCCCCAAGGTCAAGGGTCAAATCAAGGATCCTGATGTTTGGGAGGTAAAGTTCATGAGCATGAGTCATACTGAAGCATACAGTATAAATATAAATGTAAAATATAAAATGTGCATAAGTTGATAAATAAAGCATTTGTTCTTGGAGATAATTATTGTTTTTCAAAACAGACACACTTTACACTCATAGTATTCTTGGATTTGCATAATAAAAATTCTAAAATAAAAGGTGTATTTGCCTTCAAATAATTTTTGTGGATAACCAAATGTGTATTATCATCACCATCCACAAGGGGACAGTATAGCGCAAACGTTCAATATAATAAGGAACGAAAGGAAACTACTTTATTTATCTCGGCACAGACAGCGAGAAAGAGCAGAGGACAAGAGCACCTTTGGTGTTCCAGGGACTCCAGGTGGACCTGTGCCGCGCCCATGAAGTCATCTTGAAAGCCAAAGTCATAGTCAAAAACCTACAGAGGGTACAGAGCAGAGAGAATTCAACCATATACTTAGCATGATATTATATTTAAAGGGCCCCTGTTATACCACCAGGTGTGAGTGTTATTATACCACACCTGGTGGTCTAATAGGGGCCCTTTAATAGTAGAGTCATGAATGCAGCTAAAAATCTAACAAAAGATAGCAATTTTGTGATGAATCAAAGGTTATTACAATTGCTGTTTCTGATTGTCTGCAGGGTTGTTTAAGTATAATGGAGAAATTACAGATTTAGATTTATTGTTTTGCAGGAGCTGAAAGTGCCCCATCATTAGTTGATCTTTGTTCCACAAGAACACGTCCTCAGTAGAAGCTGTAATAAATAGTGCTTGTATAATGTATGTGTGTTGTCTATTCTTGTGTGTTGTGTCCTCCTGTTTGAGCCATTTACTCCTAATCAATACGGGAGCCGTCCATCACTAAAAACGTGTTGCTGTCCGTCTCCATCCTGACGGACCACAGACGTCTGGTAATCCCCGCTGGCTACCCACCGGGGACAGGGACAGGACAGTGTAGTCCAGATCAGACGGTACGGTCCAGTTCTTCCTACCTTGACATACAGGGGCTCCCTCAGCGTCTCCACCAGCAGGCTGACCCTCTCGTCCCACACCGGGTTGAGGTTCTTATAGATGGTCTTGCTCTTGAACACCTCCTTCCCTCCGATCTTGAACTTCACGTACGGGTCGCTGGTTCCTGTGGGTTGGGACGAGGAGCTAGGATTAAAAGTCATTTAGTTCTTTATTGCACTTTGTATTCAACGTTCTTAGTTCATGTGACATGTATAATGTGATGTGCTCAGACCAATACAAATATTGGATTTGTTGTAAGGAGTTCCAAAATGCTTTACTGTAGAGTTGGAATCTTGGGTTACAGTGAGAGCAGGTGTTATGTCAGAGTTCTCCCTGAGTGTGTGTGGTGATGGCTGGTTTTACCTGTGTGCAGTGATTGTTCAATGCACACAAACAGTTGTGCAGCCTCAACCAGCCCCAGAGTCCAATCAGTCCGACTCCACACCGCCACATATTACTGAGATAGCATTATGATTAAGAATTCCAGTATTAGTTATGATTTGGAAAATGTAACCACTTCTCTGATGGATGTAGGCACTTATTACTGTATTAGACAGAATAGTAACTGTGCTGCCTGTGGAGAAAGTTATTGCCTTCATTGGCACGCTGTTCTAATTAAAGCTTCCCTCCCTTCAAGTCCACTTTCATTTGTCACACTACTTATCTGGAAAGCAAAATCATGTCACACACACACACACACACACACACACACACACACACACACACACACACAACATCCACAGGGGAAAAAAACCTTTTCAATGAATGGCAATGCCTCATTTTGAGCACAGGGAGGCAGCATTGACCTTGATTTGGAAATAAATAATAAAAATGCCCCAAAAATGCAGAATTCTTTTTGCAAAGCTATGTAAATATACAAATCTGACTCAGACCACTCACAAATGAATGTGTATCTGCACATAACAGAAAGCATATTCAAAACATTAGACATTCAGCAGCAGAGGAGCAGAGACACTGACACACATTTGCACAATGACAGTGAGTAAACACAACGATGGGCTACAACCTGACACTAAATTATGAATGGATCCCTTAACATTCTGGATCCATTCACGACAACTGACGCCTAGGAGGAGACAGCGGCAGAGGGAGTGCTGGTGCAGTCTTCGATTTCATTACTAGGAGAAATCACCATTGATCGCCAACATACTCTCCCAGCCAGAGTTAACCAGGGCATGTGACTAGATAATACCATTAAAGGGAATGGTATGCTATCCAATAGGCCGGATTGCTGGGTAGATGGTGCAGTCTGAAGTTATTTGTTGAAAAAACAAAAACGTAACAGATACATGCATGTTATGAATAAATTAACAAGGCATAACATTCTAGGGACAATGGGACATAAACCCAGATCAACAAACAGACCACTAACTACAATTCACCACAAACAGTATGTCATTTAGTATAATGCAACTTTGTGTATACTGCTAAGTTCAACATAGGCGATCTATACTAGGAAGGCTAAGGAATTAAGCAGAGAAAAAGAAAATAGTGAAAACAACTGAAATACTGCCATGTACTGCTGACATGGCTCCTGGCTGTCAACAGTCAGAGGGCTTTGATGAGCTTGCAAGCGGTAAGACGTGCACTAACACAGGGTCTGGTGGGACGATATGTCCGATGCCTGGCTCAGACAGCCTAAAGCACGTCCATAGGCATTACTCTGATACACACACATGCACACAACCACTGTCACATGCACAAGCAGAGTCACACACACACACACACACACACACACACACACACAGTAACATACACACACAGTCACATACACACACACACACACACACACACACACACACACACACACATACACACACAGTAACATACACACACAGTCACATACACACACACACACACACACACACACACACACACACACACACACACACATACACACACCCTTGAAGAGCCAAACACAAAGTCAATACCCTTTACCCACCCATGTCATCCAAGTAAGACTGCTGCAGTCAAGAGGAATGAAGTAACAGAGGAGCAGGGTGTAGGATGGAACAAAACACATTTCCCAATTATGATAATATCGATCACCTGCAGGAATGAAAGTCACACTGTGACTGAAGACAGAACAACTGGAGAGGCATTCATCATCACGGTTCCATAATGTTGTATACTAGGTAGATCTGCTGCAACTCTCTGCTCTTTCTCCGTCTCTCTCTCTCTCTCTCTCTCTCTCTCTCTCTCTCTCTCTCTCTCTCTCTCTCTCTCTCTCTCTCTCTCTCTCTCTCTCTCTCTCTCTCTCTCTCTCTCTCTCTCTCTCTCTCTCTCTCTCTCTCTCTCTCTCTCTCTCTCTCTCTCTCTCTCTCTCTCTCTCTCTCTCTCTCTCTGTCCATCTTCTCCTCTGTCTCTCATCCATGCGTGTCCATGCACTGGGCCTCTCGGTGTGGGTTCTATATGCATCACCCGTGGCTCTGAGCGTGAACGCTTCCCACAGCGCCAGCTTTATGGCGCCATAAATGTGCCATAAAAGTGAGGTCTGAAACGGCTTTGTTTTTCGGTGTGAGGGAAAAAGCAGAGCGGAGCGATCACTCTCCTTCACATATTCAGCTTATCTCCATGTGCTTCTGTTCCTGTGATTTATCTTTAACAACCTTCCTGGAGGATGGTCACAAATTAAGGTGTAGGTGGGGCGGCCACATGTTCCATGGGTAAATCAATACATATGTGTGTGGGGGGGGGAGGGGGGGGGGGGCAATGAAAGTGGATATTGGGAGGTCAGGTTGATATTGCCTGGTTGGACTTTAATTGTTTTTGCTTTGTGGATTGGCACTTTCCTGATGTGTGTGTTAATCTCAGGAGCAGAAAAGCCTGAAATTGAAAGTCAAAGTTAGGTCAAGGGTCTCCCGAGGAGGTGGTCAGGGATAGGAGGGTAAAGGACGTTCGGGTTGGATGCACCAATGCTATCGCACTGCTGTCTCACCGCAGGAGATACAGAATTCGATTTTCCATATTAACATGTCATGAGGACACAACACACATTGACACAATTGGGTTATACAAATAAATCATCCGACCAAATGGTTGCGTCCGGTTACAAGCAATCTGATTGGACCGGAGGCATTCCATCAGTGCTGATTATATTTTCGCGTAACGGCACGTTTACGATGTGCATCGTTCTGCATCTCGAGAGGATAGGCCACCAGATGGCATTCTGACTGAAGTCAATATGCCTTCGATTCCGGCCCCACAGTGCATAATAATCACCTCCTGATCTCTGTGTCTGCATAGCCACTTATGAGTATTGTGACTGGGAGTTTAAAGAGAAAACAAACACAAACACGTGACTCTCACTTGTCTGTCGACACCTGATGTGTGTGTGGAGAACGGGATCGGCGTGTCAACAGGGCCGTGGACCAGATCCAGACATGAGGTTAACAGTCTGCTCAATGCATGATCCTCTTCCGCTCACTTGAGAGTCGTTGTTCGAAAGCAGAACACAGACAGAGGTATCGTACACTCAGTAAACCTTAGGTTAAAAACAAGCACGCAAATATTCACCAGTGGCCACCAAACAAACAGAAACCAACGCAAATACCAACAGGCTGGTCAAAATCAGTCAATACACTCCCATAAGAACCTTGAGATGGGTCTTGGGTCCATCTCTTGCTTCAGGCATGTAAGGTTAAACAAGCAACGATGGTAATTATTGAATGTGTCCAAAGCTGACCTTCAAAGAACCAGGAACCCTCAGAAGACAATCAATACTGACAATATACATTTTGATTCTATCCATTGAGTAGTTGTCACGATATACCCCACTTTGCTATTCAGCTTTAGAAAATATATAGAGGTCCCTGTCTCCCTCTCTCACATCCTTATATTAAAGAAAAATTACAGTAATGAAATTGCCCATAATAAGTGACATACATTTTGGCATTAAACATGTCATGCAATTTCTTATTAAAATAGTGGTAACAAATACGAGTAATTATTCCAAGGTTTGCCAGTTTTAAAAATAAACACTTTCTGTATGTGTGTGCGTGTGTGTATGTGTGTGTGTGTGTGTGTGTGTGTGTGTGTGTGTGTGTGTGTGTGTGTGTGTGTGTGTGTGTGTGTGTGTGTGTGTGTGTGTGTGTGTGTGTGTGTGTGTGTGTATTCTCTAACTATTATTTTATTTCCGTTATCTCCCACTGAGCTCTCTCTTAATAAATCATGTTTTTAATCTGGCTAAATACCGCCTCTGGATGTTTGCATGGCTACCCTTTAGCTTCTCAGGGGTAGAGATGACATTCATATTTCCCTCGCCGAATCACATGAAAGTCTTGCTCACTGTTCCGAAAAGCCCACTCTTGCTTCACAATTTTAACTAGAGAGGGACTCGCTTCACTGACAGTTACGTGGTCCAAAAAAAACTATGACTCGTAAACAACAAGATAAAGCAAACTGGCTGCAAAGCAATATGGTTTTTCAGATTTGTTCTACATTGTTTGTTACACCTGAAAGGTTGTCTCACCCTCGGGCTTAAGACCAAAAATAAACCAACTAATGGAAAATAATCCAACCATATACAAGTCCCTGCAAGTCCATTGAGAGCTTAGCCCATCACTTCTATAATAACGAAGTGGACACAAACCTAATTGTGTAATCATGTCTGCTATTATTCTTCTGCTTTTGGAAACAGACACAAACTCTAAGTGAATATATTGTACAAAGGGGCCAATTTGGAAGTGTCTACAAAATACTTTTATCCTTTGGATTTAGCACACAGCTCCCGTGACAGCCGTCCTCCACTAGAAGCTGATAGGGGCTGATTTGTATTAATGGAAATTCAATCATGGTCCGATGCTCTGGTCTCAAATGCCACGGCCACTCTGGGAACGGGCCGCAGTCCATGAGCATGCAGAAGTACGGCTCTGGAGTCGGGGGCCCCAGTGAAATGATGAGGGATCTTCACACACACACACACACACACACACACACACACACACACACACACACACACACACACACAGTGGGCAGTGGGGAGTGGGGAGTTGAATTCTGATTCATCTCTGCATATGCACACACATACATAAGTACATACTGTATGAACACTAATGTGTTGACATTATAAAGATCTGTATGCATGTAAAACCCAACACATTTGCATACATATTCGAATGGAAAGAAATAAGTAACTTATGTTTCTTTATGAATTAACATGAAATGAAACGTATTTCATATAAATTGTTGTATGTATGCCGTATGTGTATATATATGTCATCATAATATATATATACCAGAACTGTCATAGTACCCTATCTTACTCCAACCTACTATGCGTATTTCAATTCTCTCTTGTCATCTACACTGACGGTCATTATTCAACATTTCCAACATAACAACATATGGCAACCAGTTAATCAATCCACCTTGGAAGAAGACACTCACACACATAGTGTGCACTGCACGAACACTACGTGTATTCTCTGTCTTACACATCTGTGGCCGTGCAGGCAAACAAACAAAGCAAAGTAGGATCGTAATTGGCACAAGACTTTTCCTGGGTAATAATTTATGTGTTGTGTTTTGGCGGCAGTGTCTCATCTCTCGTATGGCTCGTGGAAAGTGAGAACCCTCTTGAATCATAATGTCTTCAGTGCCATTGTGCCATAAGGATGCAACAAACCTGTGGGGTTATAATATATATATATACTAATTTGTGAATAACAAGCTGCTATAACCCTCTTCATTGAAATAAACCCTTCCACCTATCTAAGCCATGAGGTAGTCCAATGAATTCATTATCTGACCTTTTAAATTATGAAACTGCCCACATTCATTAGCGTCTCATAATCTATTGTTCCATATCTTTAGGCAGACAGTATGTTCCGGAGTTATTAACCCAAAATAATATGACCAGGTAATGACTTTTTAGCGAGAGCTCACATCAAACCAGACGATTGATTGTTATTGCTAATGAGAAAATATAAATAATTCAGATGTTCATGTTCATTAATGCGAGGACACTTGCTTCATCCAGCTAAAATTGGACAATGAACATGTAAAAGCATGATAGTCATATATAATAATAAGGATTACTAAACTGGAAATTTCAAAGAGCTCTGTTCTGTTCTCTTTCTCTACGTTGCTAAACAGACAATTGAGTTGAAAACGCGTCACTAACTGCGCTTCTTGGGATTCGGCAATAGTCACATAGATAGACATTTATTTAAATTCAATCTTTGGTGATCTTCGAGATTGCCACTTTAATAATAATTAAAGCTGCAAGCAGCGATTAACGGGTGTCGAGGCTTATGCAGACAAGGCAGACCAGTAAGACTTTTACAGATGTTATAGAGTTGATAAGGTTGGAATAGCCTCAGCTTAATTGTGGTGATTAGCCTTCAATGTTTTATGAAAGTGTATCAAAGTCAGGGTTCAGCAGTTACGCTTGTTTAACACTTTAAAATATAATCATAACTGGCATAGCATTTAGACACACACACACATGAAAGTGGCAAGTGCATTGCATCAACAATGCAAACAGTTAGGTCAGTGCTTATGGACTTTACATACATTTTGGTTTAAATCAAGGAAGAAGCTTTACTTTGATCAAACACTGTTTAGAAAAGTGAGAGAAAAGTATTATATATTGTCATACAGTATGAAGATAATGATAGTAAATGGATTGTTTTTATTGTAATGACAGCTTCAGACACACACACACTTTAGGTTTACTTTGATTAAACACTGTTTAGAAAAGTGAGAGAAAAGTACTATATATTGTCATACAGTATGAAGATAATGATAGTAAGACTAGTTGAATGGGTGGACTTTACATTGTACTGTATTGTTTTTGGTTTAAATCAAGGAAGTATTATATATTGTCATATAGTATGAAGATAATGATAGTAAGAGTAGTTGAATGGGGTGTTTTTAATGTAATGACAGCTTCAGACACACACACACACACACACACACACACACACACACACACACACACACACACACACACACACACACACACACACACTAGCTATGCCAGTTATGATTTTATTGTAAACAGTTTTTAAAGAAATGATGCCTTCAATGTTTTGTGAAAGTGTATCAAAGTCAGGGTTCAGCAGTTACGCTTCTTTAACGCTTTAAAATAGAATCATAACCGGCATAGCATTTAGACACACACACACACACAAAAGTGGCAAGTGCATTGCATCAACATTGCAAACAGTTAGGTCAGTGCTTACTGCTGACATTGTACTGTATTGTTTTTGGTTTAAATCAAGGAATAAGCTTTACTTTGATCAAACACTGTAATGGATTGTTTTTAATGTAATGACTGCTTCAGACACACACACACTTTAGGTTTACTTTGATCAAACACTGTTTAGAAAAGTGAGAGAAAAGTATTATATATTGTCATACAGTATGAAGATAATGATAGTAAATGGTTTGTTTTTAATGTAATGACAGCTTCAGACACTCACACACTTTAGGTTTACTTTGATCAAACATTGTTTAGAAAAGTGAGACAAAAGTATTATATATTGTCATACAGTATGAAGATAATGATAGTAAATGGGTTGTTTTGAATGTTGTGACAGCTTCAGACACACACACACACACACACAAGTATTGTTTTAGGTTTGAATCAAGGAAGTATTATATATTGGCAAACAGTATGAAGATAATGATAGTAAATGGATTGTTTTTAATGTAATGACAGCTTCACACTAGCTATGCCAGTTATGATGTTATTGTAAACTGTTTTTAAAGAAATGATAGCTTCAGACACAGACACACACACACTTTAGGTTTACTTTGATAAAACACTGTTTAGAAAAGTGAGACTAAAGTTTTATATATTGTCATACAGTATGAAGATAATGATAGCTAGAGTGGTTCAATGGGATTGGAATCACGGCATTGTAACCGGTTTGAGCCTCTGGCAGCCATGTTTTTGGGCAGAAATGGAAAAGTGAGAAATCTATCTTGTTTGGAATTTCATGCTGAACAACTTTTCTATTATAGTCAAGATGATTAGAGTCCATATAGATTTTTGAAAACGCATTTTAAGCCCATTCGGACGGTTTTTTGCTTCTGGCGGCCATGTTGTTTTACCAAAATTAAAATCACAAAAAGTAATCTTGTTCAGAATGTTAGGCACAACAACTTTTATATTGGACACAAGATCATAAGAATCCATACTGATGTCGAAAAACGCATTTACGTCCATTTAGACCGTTGTTAGCCTCTTTCGGCCATGTTGTTTCAGGAAAATTGAAAAAGTAAAAACTTCATCTTGTGCAGAATTTCATGGCCAACAATTCATCAATTTCACTTAAGATCATAGGAGTCTTCCTTGATGTGGGAAAAAGCATTTTAATTTTTTTTTCAGTTTTTTTTGTCTGGCGGCCATGTTGTTTTGTCAATCAACTTATATCTTATTTAAGCATTTGAGGTTTATAATCCTGATTGTGTGACAGTTGATCCCGCTCAAATCCAACACTTCCTCTAGGAACTGTGGTCATTTTAGTCACAAGCCACGCCCTTTTTTATGCCACGCCCCAATTGGAAAAACATGGGTACCATGTTGTTCAGAATTTAATGTTGAACAACGTTTGTATTGGGATCAAGATCATAGGACTCCACCTTGATGTCGATATAAGCATTTTTGTGTTTGGCGTTGTTAAGGCACACCTTCTTTCGAAGTTAATGTCTCCTGGGGGCCTTATGTTTTATTGCACAGACTTTTACAAACTTCATATTAAAGATATTGGTCCAAAGATTATGTGTACCCAAGGATTTCTGTGTATCTCAAAATACCTAGGGCTTTTACATTTTTTCATGTTTTTCACAAAATTCAAAATGGCGGAAAATCCATCATGGCGGAAGTCATAGGTTCTTGAGGCATATTTGTTCAGCATGAGAAGATGCATCTATGGTCAAAGTTTCATGACTGTAGGTCAAAGTAGTCTGGAGATATGATTTGCCAATTTTGGACGATTGCAATAGCGCCACCTTTGGGCCAATCAGTGCAGTTTTTTCACACAGATCTTCTGTAGTCCTCCTCTACAGCTCTATTAAGTTTTTATAAGAAGTTATCAAGCGGTTTAGGCTGTGTAAGTCGATTTTACGCTATATAATAATAATAATAATATCAGCAATAACAAGAGGTTGTCTTGGACTTCGTCCTCGACACCCCAATAAAACCAGCAATAACAAGAGGTTGTCTTGGACTTCGTCCTCGACACCCTAATAATAATAATATGCCCTGAATAAACTTCCCAACATCATATCCTGTTAGTGACATTTGATGCTATTGATGAAGTGAATAACTTCAAGGACATTCTCAGAAGTTATAAAATCGCAAATGTGGGTATTGGATGACGACAACAACCTGTAGCTAACAAAGAGCATTTTATTTTAATAGATCAACCTATTTGCAAAAACACATTTTAAAAGAGATTCTAAATGCTATTGGGTGGCAATGCATCGTAAGACTTCTACTCTTGATATAGTTTGTCATAAAGTATGGATTATTTCCCACAGTGTTCATTAAGGTCAAGACAAAGACCATTTCTCTATTGATCCATGAAGACTTAAATAAATTCATACGCTCTGTGCTCACTCAAGGGCCTTCAACACACCGCACATTTCTTCAAGTTTATTCAGCTGGAACCAAGCTACTGGAAATATTGGCTGGCAGAGACTGTGAATCTGTCCAACTCTTATAAAACACAGGTTGAGTAAAACTGCTCTTACTTCACAGTGTATGTGGGTGTGTTTGTGTGTGTATGTAGGTTTGTGTGTGTGTGTGTGTGTGTGTGTGTGTGTGTGTGTGTGTGTGTGTGTGTGTGTGTGTGTGTGTAAAAACCATTTGTAATCTGCTGGACAGAATATATGGAATGAAGGGCGAGAAACTCAAACCCAAGCAAGAGTTCCAAGAGATAGTTCCATCATGGCGATTACTGACAATATCACACACACACACACACACACACACACACACACACACACACACACACACACCTTATGCAGAGAGAGAAATGTAGTGTGTGTGTGTGTGTGTGTGTGTGTGTGTGTGTGTGTGTGTGTGTAATGCAATGTCAATGGTTTGAATCTGGCTGTCTATTTTGTTTTCCATGTTGTGTGACTGTATCTCACCTCAACTACTTCTAGAAGGCTTATCTTTCTGTCAATAATTTTTTTATGTAAAGCCCTCAATGATCCTTCACATCCTGCAGTAACCCACACCCACACACACACATACACATTCTGCTGCTCATTACTTACTGTATTACCCGTGCTCTGTTGCTGCCGCGCTGAATGATTTCCTGGCAGGTGCGCACTGAAGTCTGAGGCTCACTGCAGGCAGACTTTACATCACTCAGACCCAAATTATATTTGGAAACGGTGGAATAAATCCCTGCATTATGAACTGCAGTAGCAGCAGCTCCTTTTAAAGTGCACCCCTAGTTATGTAAAGCCAACTTTGTTTGTACGGAACTTACACAGATACAAAAGAAACTCAATCCTACACGGGCTGAAAGAGAAGGTGAGGAAGCAAGCGAAAAGGGAGGCCATACCTTCTGTGCCACAGGACTCAAAGTGAATGACTACAGTAAATATCCTTGACAGGTACACACTCTACAATATAATAGTTGGGTGATGATGTGCTTTAGCTGTCCTTTTTACATTTACAGTGAGAAGTCAAAGAATGGACTTGGTGGGAAAACGCTAACAGAAGAAACGATTGGATACATTCCTTGCAAGGCAAAAAAACTCATCTGTTGCTGTTTTATGGAACTGCAAAGCCAATGCTATGATAACTCAATGTATTTTATATTACAGGAGATAACAGCTGTAGATATGACCCATGGTACAAAGTCATACAACTCAGTCATCAAAAGACTGTAAGGTATGGTTTAAGCATGTGTTATCTATCCAGCATAAAGGATGACCCACCTGTCCTGTCCCTGATGGCTAGGTTGTTGCCTTTCTTCAGGATTATATCCAGCTGGAACATGGCTGGACATGAAGGCCTTGGATGAGGTTCTACATTACTGGGCCCCACAATGTTGATGCCCTGTAAAGACAGAACGACGTGTTAAGCAGGCAGAAAGTGATGACATGATGACCAAACAGGAAATGAGAATGTGTTAACCAGACAGGAAGTCATTGTATAACACAATGCTACACAAATGTATGGCAACTCTGTAGCACTAAGGTTCTAGGATCTACAATTCTGTCCAATAAATGTCAGATAAACATAGTCAATACAATTGTCTTGTAAAAACAAGTATCTTTATAAAATAAGGAAAATCTGTGAGACACTGTTACCAACGTGCTATAGCCCGGAGGCTGATGCACACATGCATTGGGGCCAGTAATGGTTCCAACACTAAATCCAACAAAACGATATGCTACTCTTAGTTGAACTCCATTCAGAGTCCCAACTCTGCATCTCAATGTTTCTGATGTATCAGCCTCTCTTATCTTCTCACTCCTGCTGTCTTCTCCTTTTCATTAGACTGCCATGCATGGGCTGCCCTGCTGGGGCTCTCCAGCTAGCCTGCACTTAGACACTGAGCTAAGAATAGCTCCAGAACAGTAAAAGTCACTAAGGGCCACTGAGATGCCGATTACTGACTACTGAGATGAACAGTGGGATGGAGTGAGGGAACGATCAGAGAGGAACACAATAGAAAGCTGCTCTGGCTACAAGCCCTCACTTTGAGAAATGGATTAACCACTGTGGATAATTTCAAGCTTCCGTGAAAGGAGTTGAAACACACATGAACCCATATACACACACCAGCATAATTTGTGAAATGAAATCAAAAGTGAAAGGAGTGAAATGTAGCTATGGTATGAGTGATCTGGCAGAAATCCCATGCTCATGGCTACATTTGCTATCCAAGTCAGGATCCTGGAAGAGTGGTGTATATTCTTTAGATGACATTCAGACTCATTGAATGGGATGCCAGTCCTGTTACACATTCACGGCTAAGGGCAATTTCTCCTTTGAGAATAACCTGCTAGTCTTCAGACCCAAAGAGCATTGAAACTCCATGCACATGGGGCAAAAGTCAGCAACCGCAAGCCAAAAGCAGTTCTGAACATGACAACCTACAGACTGTTTGCACAGACTTGCTATTGCGACTATTTACATGGCTGTAGATTTTGTTTTCGGCTGGTAAATCAGAAGCAATACCATTTAAACACAGAGTGCCAGGCAGGGATTCACCAGAATTTTAACATGGATAGCTGAAAAACTACGCTAATAGTACATATAGTTAAGTCTAATTGAACAATCAATGCACGCAAGTGAACACGTACGCATGCATGAGAGTGTGTGTTTGATGTGTCCGTGTGACTGGATGTCTGTCTCTCTGTCTGTCTGTCTGACAGAAAGACAGCAAATATTCTGCAGTTCCAGTCAAGGGCAGTTTGTTAAATAAAATAAATTACATTAAATCAACTAAGAATAGCATTTGAGATTAGTCTAGTCAGTTTCTATGACAGGAAAACCCAACTTAAAGTATTTTTGTCCATGGGCGATATTCGTGAATTGCATATACTGTGAAACTTTACTTTAACTTATGAATCGTGTATCTTACACGTTTCAATGCTGCCAGACACCACATCTGAAGTTTTTCAAACATTTACAGAACCTTGATTACTGTAACCATTTCCAACCAGATAATGTGTGTCAGCACAGTTCATGGTGTCATTAGGAAGCCTGGGCAGGCAGACAGCCAACAGCCGGCAGAAGCCTATTGCAGCGTCCCAGCTCTCTGCACGCCACAAAACCGAAATAGCGCGAGGGATTCACCATTTAGTCCTAAACATTAGGACCAAATTACAAACAACAGCACCCGCCAAGACTAATAGCTTGAACTGTTTGTCTTTCTGTCTGTCTTTCTGTCTGTCTGTGAGGAAAAATTACCTTATCTAACATTATAGTCTACATTATCACCACTAATGTATCTATGTCTATAATCACATTCTACTTGATACTGATACACATCAGCAACACACATATGATGATAATCATCTTCACAAAGCCTTCCATCTCAACTTGAAGGTCCATGACCACTGTGTAAAAACCCTCTCTCCCTTGTAAACCCATGAGGACTGCGTTATCACACCGCCATCAGTATCACGTCAACCTGCTGTAATGTGTGCTCCACAGGGCGTGTTCACAAACTATATGAATTGAATAACATGCAATTTCATCATTGTACAATTATGTCTTCATTTAGGAGGGAAAGTGGTGAGTTGACGTTATAGCCCGCCATCCAGATTGAACTTCCAGAGACCATCATTGCAGAGTTTCCAAGTCGAATGCAAAAGCTGACAGAACACTCATTAAACGCAATGCGCAATGGCTCCGGTGGAGCTGAGGAGTTCGACTTTGTTTCGTTTACCACAGACACATCCCATACAAATGTTCTTGCTATCAACCTATGACCTGGATTTCACTGTGATTACCTATATAGAACTAGTCCTTTCGGAGAACATCAGAGAACTACAGGATTCAACCTTACTGAATGTACTCTACCTGGCCATTCATCCTGACTATTGCCAAACCTGGTGATCTGGCGTTCTTTATTCACATCTTTCTGTCTTTCTGTTAGTCTGTCCGGCTCTAATACTTACTACTAATACGTTTCACCCTCCACCAGGAGATCTGAAAAAAAAAAAAGTCTTCAGCAAATTCAGAGAAGGGTCAACCATTTTTGAATTCTCCTATGCCAAAGCAAAAACATCATCAACACAGAGAAAAGGTCATAACTGCGGACTCGTCTGGCCCATCTTGCACCTTATGCATATTGACGATACGGTTCATTATAATAAATGGCACTGGGCCCATTAGCCCCAGAAAGTCAAAGTTCCAGTCCAAATCCTCTATCGATGGTTGCCTCCAAGCATCCTGGCACCCGAGCTGGACTAATGGCCCTCTGGGGAAGACAGGATGAGTTCTAGTGTGGACACAAACAGAGAGCCAGCAAAATAGCCAGGGAAAGATTATGTTCACGAGCAGTACTACTGAATGCAACGTGATTAAGAAAACTAAGGTTTAGCATATTCTGCCAACCTCAACAACTGAATTATGTTCGAACATTGGAGATAGTAGGAAGTTGAACCCCTTACCCTGGTAGTGTTAATGCCATGTTCTACCAAATACCAATTGAGCTAGACAGGATTAGAGTTGAGCTTTTCAGTACCACATTCCTACTGCAGAACACAGATACAATTGTTTTAAAGAAATTAGGAGTATCTAAGCAACAAATTGCAATGACTGAATTCAAATGTAAACATTTGCATGATATTAAAGGTCCAGTGAGAGAAATTTAGCAGCATCTAGTGATGAGGTTTCAGATTATAAGAAATTTCAGAAACACAGTGACACACTAATATATATATTAATTAATTGGGTTGGCAGTAACTTGCAGCTAAATATTTACCAAAATGTTGTTGATTTTAAACCTGTTCATAGTATAAATGACATCCCTTACCAGAGCCGGCCCTGGCTCATATTGAGCCTTAGGCATGATTGTCAATGGTGCCGCAAAAATGTTATCTTAGAAACGCAATACGTTTCTAAATTACTAGCTGGCTTTCGATGGGTCTCCAAATAAGATAAACCTGCACCCACTGAATTTGACTACCCAGCAACAACAAAGGTCTTCACATTGATGGGAAAATGATTATTTAGTATCATGTGTAAAGTCCCTTTTTGTTGAAACTGCCTGTGTTATCCTGCGGTCGGTCCCTCACAGTGTTTTCAATAACTTTGGGTGACATTAGGAATAAGGAAGCCAGCTCTAAACATGTATTAATATATTCCTGGGTCAGAAGTGAATGGTAGTCCTCACTTTACTATCAAATGTGTACGACAGGGTAAGAGAAAAAAAGACAGGCTAAAAGTGAGTGGGAGAGAGCGCGAGAGAGAAGAGGGCGGAGAGAGAGAGAGAGAGATCTTCTTAACCTGTCTCTCGTAAAATAGAAAATAGCACCAGAGCCCTTATGTGACAGCCATTTGAACTAACCACATCACTGACCTGCAAGCGGTGTCGGGACTTACTACTGCCTTACTGTGTGCCTTACTGTGTGTGGAAAGCACACTATATTAACGCATACCAGCATATGCTTTCATAGAATACATATCTTTGTGATATGTGTATGCACAATTAAAGGATACAAAAAAGACTAATCTTTTGCGATGGCAACAGTCTAGTCTAGTTAGTAAAGCACCAAATCATCCAGGAAACTGTGTTCATATTTGCAGCTGCAAGTACCATGAGAGGGGGGGGGGGAATGCAACTGTTGATAACACCATCATTGACTGGCTGTGGTAAATGTGGGGTAATGCAAGTAGATAATGTACAGTGTTTGGTTTCATATATAAATTGTATTGACTGTGTCAGCATAATAGCATGGCATAGTAAAGAAACGAAAACAGTTAATTATTTAGTATTATTTATCCTGTTAAAAGGTTGGTTAAATTAAAATGAGTGCACACTTCCAATGGTACAGAATGGTCCACTTAAAGATAAAAGCAGTCAATACATGATACTTAATACTGCACAATTAATGATCAATTATTTATATTTATCTTCATAGTTCAAACTCAGATCATTATCTGTCTGGTTGTCTGTTCATTATCATGACTAACAAAAAAAGAATTCTGAAAACTCTGAAACTCCCTCTCCATATCTTCTTTCAAGGTGCAACCGTGACAGAGAAACACACTATAATGTTAATGAAACCCCAGTGTGTGTGTGTGTGTGTGTGTGTGTGTGTGTGTGTGTTTGCGTGCTTGTGCGTGTGTGCGTGTGGGAAATAGAGAGAGCTAGTGGCACCAGATGCCATGGCTGGATCTGCGAGGCTCGGCCTACATTAACGTTTTAGTTTATCTTAGTAGGGGTGGACAGGGGGTAGTGTGTCTAAAATCTCTTTTTATGGACCATAGCGGGACTGTGCCATGTCAACGCTTTCATGTTAAATCCCATCATAGACAAGATTACGTTGTGGATTGTGTGTTGTGTTTGTGTGTGTGTTTGTGAGTGAGTGAGTGAGTGAGTATGTGTGTGTGTGTGTGTGTGTGTGTGTGTTGTTCTACAATCTCTTATATTGCTCTGACTCTAGTTTGCAGGTGTGAGGATGAGGTTTTTTTGCCATGGATTGAGGAATGAAAGGCCGATGAGTATGTGTCTATATGTCTTTCACGCTCATTTCAAATATGTAAATTAAATATGGGCCAATACATATTAAAAAAATTAATATGTCCCAGGCATCATAAACTGGCCACATGCCATATGCCACAACACAATTTAAAGTATATTAATATACACACTATAGACACCGCTAACATTTATTTAAAACCAGAGCAAATTCAAATATCTGATTTACATAACATCCATCATTTTCTGGATCAGCAGAACAAACAAATGAAGAGCCAGCAGTTTGTTGATATAGTCTTGCTGAGTCCCTGAGGCATGAAGATGACATGAAGAAGGCCATGTTCCTCAAGATGAGCCTTATCGAGCAGAGCATTATGGTGCATCGCTATCATTGGCATAATACAGACACTGTCACAACTGTCAATTAAAGAAATGGGTTACAGTTGATTGAAACACATGTGTCAACACACACAAACTATACCGGGAGGACGTGTTGAAAACACCACTTTAGTTACAAGCAAACATCAAACATTGTGTTGGAAAACCCTGAAGCGAACATGGTGGAAGCAGCTCGTCTGTCTGCAACACAACCACTCTGTATCAATAATAGACAGCAGAAGATTCTAGAAAGAGGGCAATTTAAAGAGAGAGGGGTGAGGCATGTGAAGAGGACAGAGAGAGAGAGAGAGTGAGAAAGAGAGAGAGAGAGAGAGAGAGAGAGAGAGAGAGAGAGAGAGAGAGCAGAGAAGTCAAGCTAAAAGAGCATTCAATTAAATGGAATCTGGGGGGTAGATTGATCGATGCAACTCTGCTTTTCAGTTTAAATCACTTTCTCTGCACAGCAAGAAAGAAGAGATTAGTTGGCGTTGAAAATGGAGACAACGATGAGTAAGGAAAATAAAGGTTTAACAGTAAGGAAAAGAGAGGTTGGAAACGAGTAGACAGACAGGAGGCCAAAGACAGCATCAGTCAAATGAACAGGAAATTCTACATTGGGAGCATGGCCGTAGACATCCAGGTTATAACTTCTACCACTGAATTTGGTTTTGTGTGTGTGTGTGTGTGTGTGTGTGTGTGTGTTTGAGCGTGCGTGCGTACGTGCGTACGTGCGTGCGTGTGTGAATGGGCGTCTGGAAACTCCAGGTGCTGTGCGACGTGGACGACAGAGAAACTGATATCCCACGGTAATGACCACTGAAACCATCACCTAATCCGGCCACCAGCCCTGCGTAGACCGCAGGCAATCCAACACAACCGCACAGCACAGCACAACACTAGGAGGGTCCTCGACTAAGATTTTGCATGGCCGATTCTGATTCGTCAGGCCGGACCAATCGTTGACGGCTCGTTGATCAGATCGTTTTTCTTTTATACCTACGGCTTTTGTGACTTGAAAATAATAAATTGGCTAATCAGGGCTTCCCACAGCTGTCTACAGGTGAGGCACAGCACAAATTAAAACTGCATGTCAGTATCTGCATTCAATTTGACAGAAGATATAGACTACTATTAACCGTATATACTATAATATAGGCTAATATAATACACCGTTATTAATGTAATACATCTATGAAATCAAACAGGGGCCGGTCTCTGTGGAGACGGAGTGCTCCGTTGTGTCTGATTATGAACTGTATTCACATCCGATTAAGACAAAACCCAAATCAATAAAGAGACTGTAGAAGTGTTCGATTGATTCCAAATGTCAGATACATGAATGTTTAAGTGTATAGAACAAATACAGCACCATTCAATTTAGCATAACAGCGAAAATGCACCAGCGAATACCAACAGAGTTGCTGGTGACTGACAAGTCTCAAAATGCTGCCAAGCTTAGGATGTTTTTTCCTGATATCGTGGATCCTCCTAGACTATGGTCTAGAATGTGTTCTGTTTGGAAAAGTACACAAAAGGAAAGTGCCACTGCCATTACACAAAGCGGTTATCAAACAAACAATAAGGGCATTTGTTGAAAGCAAAACATAACACAGCAAATTACCCACAGAAGACTGAGTCAATTCGCTACGCCCACAAAAAAAACTGTACAACTTATAGGCTTTTCCTTCTAGAAGCCAAGCATGTGGTATCACTCATTTAGTAACCCCATCCTCCCAAAGGAATATAGTCCCGACACAACGATTAGACTAGTAAAGACCACTTTGACTCAATGTCTTTCTATCAAAGATTTGAATCGTCGAAGATTCTATTTCACTCCTAAACGACACAATACACAACACAACACAACACAATACAATACAAAAGATGAGCCCAGGACTGGCCCAAACAGAGAACATTTCATCACTGTTGCATTCATTTAATTGTTGACAACACAAAGAACCATATATTGTGTATGCAAAATCTATGCTAGTCATGGTCATGTATCGCTAGCGCCATGGTGCGCGTCACAATGGTTTTAGCCTACTCACAGAGGGCCTATGCTACACAATATGAGTGAAACAAGGCACTCTTTGATTGCACCTATGGTATGTTTAGCAAGTGATTCTTTACAGAGAGAAAATGCTGTTTCGATGACATCCTGGCTTGTTATTATGGCATGTTTAATAGGAATAATGAGCCTAAAAGATACTGCTCTTTAACTCTTCAACAGTGGTTAAGTTTGCCCGTTATTACATAGACTGCAAGCTAGTTGATCATAGGCATTCATCCCTCATTTAATGTTCGTTTAACACGGATTTGTCCTTTCTTTGAACCTGTCTATACACAGCTATTAACAGAGGATGCAAAAAGCTACGTGTTTCACTATAAACTGACTGCTGCTCGACAATATCATTAGGTTTATATCCCATCTGAATTTCCAATTTAGTAGACGATGATGCAGATTATGTATACATATTCCTTCCATTAACAAAGGAAACAACAACTGCAAAATGCAGAATGTCCTAATATTTTGTTGTGGGCTGTTACAGTCTAAACATTGTGTTTGTCTTTGCCCAAAATCCACCACCTAACTTGTATAGATCATCTATAAGGGGTAAGCATATATCTGATACCTCTAGCAAAGTTATGTAAGGGTTAGGGAAAACTATATTTTCAAGAGAACTTTCTCACTGTTAACCTATTCGATTGTTGGAATCAGCGCTATAAATCTGTTCTATTGTGCAAGTGCCAGCATCCCCCTCGCTTCTAGCCAAGAAGTAAATAACGAAGATTAGACACTGTACTTTCAGTCACTTATCTACAAATCCCCTTAGTCAAATCATTGATCATGTATTGATTCAAAACAAAATAAAAACAACATAAAATGTACAGTCCTTTGTGAGTAATGATTAGGGCTGTCTATTTAAGTGAAAAATAAGTGCTTGTGCTAGTGCTTCTTGGGTAGCTTGGGAGAGGAGATAGGTTTCTCCATTTTAGAAATGGCAACCGATATCCTGTTGAAGAAATGTGTGTGTGAATCATATTTTATATGAACATTTCTGAAATAGCGTTAAACTGGAATTACATAACTTTCTGATAAAGCTTAAAAAGTATATTTAGAACCGGTAGGATGTTGGCAACAGTAAGAGTAGCCGGACCTTATCGCTCTCTGCTCATCATCCACGCCGACAGGACTGAACGATGGAAGATAGGTAGATAAGATGATGACAAGGGATGGAGGAACAAGAGGGAACAAGAAGGCGAGAGGAGCTGACTCTTATTAGGAGGCGATGGATGTAGAGTGATGGATCCAAACTGGCTGACGTCAGGAAGAACAGTGAGATTAAGGGGAGAAGACATTGTCTCTGTAGGTGTGTCTCTCTGTCCGACTGTCTGTCTGTCTGTCTGTCTGTCTGTCTGTCTGCTTCTGAGTGCGTGTGTGTGTGTGTGTGTGTGTGTGTGTGTGTGTGTGTGTGTGTGTGTGTGTGGTTGTTGTTTGTGTGCAGGCACACATGAGCATCAGACATGAACACTTTATATTGCCATTACTTTTAATGTGATCAGGGTTATCTGAACTAGACGGCAAAAGGCATTCTTTCTTTTGCTTGCCCTCTGAAAGGAGATAAGGAAGACCTGCCTTGTATGAATCCTGGTATCTACTGAAAGGTTGTAGCAGTTAAGTAAGCATTCAAACAACATCCTTCATTCACCCTAAATATGCTAGTGACACCACATTTACATCAGATGGATGGAAATCACTCTGGAAGCCATTCGATAACTGTGATGTGTTCACATAACCACATTCACCAGACTAGAACAGGATCTGTATTATTTATGTTAAGTCATTATGGCAACAGTGGTCACACAGAAGCTTGTCTAGCTAAATGAGACACAGTACAGATATATTACCTCTGTATAGTTGTGTAAAATGTACCAAGCAAATGAATGCAACACTCAGCTTTTTACAAATGGACTGCAGGCTGTATCAACGGGTTACATTTTACTTGAATCACTATAACTGTGGTATCAAGTTAAACTAATACAACACTGTGAAAGAACAAAACTCCAAAAGGACATCACTCCATCCATCATCTTCTCCTCTTCCTGCCCCTGCCGTCTCTCCATTACATCGTTATTTTCCAGTCACAGCATTCTCTATTGCTTTCTAAAATGAAATATTGTATTTTGTTTCATTTAGTCTCTTCTTCTCTTCCTGCCTCCGAACATCCAATCTCCCTTCTTGACACTTTGGGCTTCTCCCTCTCTTTCCTCCCTCCCTTCCCCTGCACCACTTCCTCCATCCCCCCCCCCCCCCCCCCTCCCCCCCCCCAACAGACTCCTCATCCAAGACGTCCATCCTGCGGTTGCCTTTGTACATTGTACGTCATTCAATCATTCCGAGCATGTTTGGCGTCAGGCACTTGACACAACAAAATTCACACGGCAAACAAAATAAACATAAAGCAGTCAGAGACAGGAGGGAGGGAGACGTCAGTGGAGACACGAGGCAATGACAAGGAAGACCACGTCAATGCTAGCCTGCTGAGAGCCCGCCCTGCTAACTCTTCTCTTCTCCTGAATCCCCCTCCACCACAATGCTGTCCTGTGTGTTTTATGGTCCGTTGTTGACCATTACGGCTGCCTAAAGAGTGTAAGATGGAAGTTCATTCTTCTCTTCGTTATTCTCGTGTAGCGGCTCTTAATGGTTTTAAGCATTATCCCTGCAGCAATTTCTACTTCGCTCACATTTTCATTGATTAACTGATCAATGCCCATGGCTCAGTTTGTTCTTTTTTTTATTTCTCTATCCATCTCAATCTCTCTCATTCACCTGGTCTCTTCCTCTATCCCCCATTCATATTTTTCTCTCTGTCTCTTTTTCAGTCCTGCATACAGTTCAAGTTACGACAGATCAAATTTCAAATTATTTGTAATCGGAGATGCACATCGTTATGCCGCGCACATGCAAACAGCCTCCTGCACACAATCACCAGTGCACACGCACACATGCACACTCCTGCACACTCCTGCACACACACCTGCACCAGAAGAGAGCACGCCCAGCGCGGCTGATGGAAAGTGGGAAGCAGTGCAAGAGTGGTTATGAAAATACATTGTGTGAATGTATGGAAATGATATGTGTTAAACTGGTGAAAATGGTGGCAGTCATACATGGAGAAGAACCGAAGCCACTTTGTTTTCAGCTCTCTTTAACATTCATCTCAGGTGTTATTAATGGCAATAAACAATAACACTCACGGTTTACTTTCTCTATGAACAGCAAAAGGGCAGGACAAACAGATACAATCACTCTCTTCATTCTATTGGCTAAAACTTTGGTCAGAATCGTATAATCTACATTCAATAAACTAATTGGCCTATAAAAACACAGCGTTACAATTTAGCAGGTAGTACAGCATCAAATTACTGAAATAATCGGACAGTCAGATGACAAAAAAACAAGCCGGCAAGCAAAACAGAAAATACTATAGAGGCAGTGGCTGGATGTGTGTGCGTGTGTGCACATGTGTATGCGTCTTTGCGTGCATTTGTTAGTGTGCAAGTAGGTGTCTGTGCGTGCATGATCGCGCTTGTGTGTGTGTGTGTGTGTGTGTGTGTATGTGTGAGTGAGTGCATATGTGTGTGTATGTGTTGGTGCGTGCAGGAGTATGCATGTGTGTTTGTCTATGTGTCTATGCTTGTGTGTGTGTGGGTCAGTGTGTGTGTATGTGTCCATGCGTGCATGTGTGTCCGTGTGCATGGGTGTGTGTGTGTCCGTGCGTGCATGTGCATCCGTGTGTGTGTGTGTGTGTGTGTGTGTGTACCTACAGTCAGGCTTCGTCCCACAGCTGAGAGAGGCAGCGTTAACATCCAGACAACAGGCGCACACCACAGTACTACGACCACTGATGCCGGCTCACCGTCCTACACAGGCACGTTCGCAAGCAACACTAACCTCCACCAGGATGCAAATGAACATCTGGTCACGGGTAGCCTGTTCTCAGAGAGAGAGTGACAGAGAGAGACAGGGAGAGACTCTACACGATACAGCAGCTCTCCCAGACCCACTATGCCTATGTATGCTCACTCTCCACATTTCTCTACTCTTATTTCTACCTCCCTCTCCTCCCTCTCCTCCCTCTCCACACCCCTCTTTCTCTCTCTCACCACATTTTTCTCTCTCTCGCTCCATCCCTCCCTCTCTGTTACTATGTCTACATCCCTGTCTCTCTCTCTCTCTCTCACTCTCTCTCTCTCCCTACATCCTGCTCACACTCACTGTCTTTTAGAGACACACCTCCACAGCCGAAAGGTTGTCTCTCTCTAGGTCTGCAGAGTAGTACTAAGCTTTGGTAATTGAGAAATGTCCGAAGGTTCACAGAGTCAGGTGACCTGGGGCCAGCTGTCCCAAGTACCCAAACACAGGCCCATATGTATCAGGCGGGCTGTGCAGGGAGTTGAGCTGGGGCTATGTAGAGACTGCATTTACTGAATGTCTTCACTAACTTGTGCCTATTACATCCCGGATATAAAGCTACAGAGCTCGGAACAAGCAGCAGCCCACTGCTTTCTCATGATATGGTTTGTACACGGTTGCACATACACCATTTATATATATAAATATATATATGTGTGTGTATATAGACATAAACATTTGTGTAATTTCATGTCTGGGATTGATAAAGTACATCTCATCATGTCCTATACAATTACATATACACATACTTATATATAAATGTACATACTGTATATATATATATATTCATAGAGCCAGGATGGGTGTCTTCCCCGACTATTCAAGTCTTCTTATTTATTACCTAACTACTCAAGTCTTCTTATTTATTCCATGACTACTCAAGTCTTCTCATTAATTCTCTGACTACTCAAGTCTTCTTAAGGCTTCCTTCAAATCTTCTTGAGTCTTACCTGAGAGTTAAGGAAACCACAGGGGAGCCAGAGCCAAAGTGCTTTGCATTTTTTTACGTTCATTTAGGTAGGTAATCGATTGGACGAATCGATTATGAACTCAAAGTGTTGCTCATTACTTTTAAATAGCCTGAATTATTAAAAAGCCCAGACATTCATTTATCTGTATAAAACCGCTGGCGGTATATATAGAACCTGACGAAAAAACGAAAGAAAATTATGCTCAGTACATGGTGTGTGTGTGTGTGTGGTGTGTGTCACCACATCACACTAGGCCAGGTAGCGGTGATGCCTGAAGCACTGAAGAATCATTGCACCACATAAAAAAAGAAGTATGTTCCATCTATATATAGATATAGATATAGATATAGATATAGATAGCTAAATGTTCATGTCTCAGGTTGTGCTTCTTAAGTCTTAAGCATGTATTAGTCTGATAGGTAAAGTCGGTGAGGGAGTGTACCTGTAAACAGAGAAGCTGTGATATAAGGAGGGGGAGAAAGAAAGAAGCAGCCAAGTACAAGGACCACAGTGAAAAGCAGGAGGAGGAGGAGGAGGAGGAGGAGGAGGAGGAGGAGGAAAATAAAACCTGAGAGGGAGTTGGATGAATCAATGAAGTAGAATAAATGGCAGGCAGGCAGCAGCAACAGCAGCAACAGCAGAGATGGGGGGGTCTCTATCAACAGGAGAGCTCACACAAAAGAGAGGGTGGTGTGGCGGCCTACACATCTCATTCATCATGTCTCTGATGCATCATCTCTGAGCCTTTTCATCTTTATACTGTTTCAATAGAAATAAGAAATGACACTCGCACTTCCGGACACTGCCAATAGGTGCTCACGCAGCTCTGCAGAGTCACGACCAAACCAGGGCGAGGCAGAAAACAAGTGTGTTTCTGTGGGTGCGTGCATGTTTATGTGTTAGTGTTTGTGCGTGTGTGTATGTGTGTGTGTGTGTGTGTGTGTGTGTGTTTGCATATGCGTGTGTCTGCCTCCGTGTATGTGTGTGTATGTGTATATATGTATGCGTGTGTTTGTACAAGCGCTTGCGCGACCGTGTGTGTGGGTGTGTGGGTGTGTGCATGCGTGCATGGGTGGGTTTTTTCCTTGTGGGTTTGTGTGTTGTGTGCGTGCGTCCGTATGTGTTTCCGTGCTGGGTGGGGGGTGTCGGTGTGCTCTGTTCGTATCAGCTGTACGACTACAGTGCGTGTGACAACTGTCCCTTCTGTGGATGTGCTGACATACGTACTGCAGGTTCAGTGTTGGTCTGTCAGCAGGTTTTAATGACCCGAGTTGCTGAGTCAATTCAGAACTTTATCGTGGGGCTCGACTTCCACAGCTTGACACGGGAACAGTGTGCAGGGACCCATTCCCTGGTCCAGTTTCTCCCCTCAGATGAAGATGATTTTAGTATATATGTAGTAAGTATTAGTATGTAGGTATAGTAAATGATAAGGGGCTGAGGAGATCTGTATGTGTGTGTGTGTGTGTGTGTGTGATGTCTGTGTGTGTGTGTGTGTGTGTGTGTGTGTGTGGTCTGTCTGTCTGTCTGTCTGTCTGTCTGTCTGTCTGTCTGTCTGTCTGTCTGTCTGTGTGTGTGTGTGTGTGTGTGTGTGTGTGATGTGTGTGTGTGTGTGTGTGTGTGTGTGTGTGTGTGTGTGTGTGTGTGTGTGTGTGTGTGTGTGTGTGTGTGTGTGTGTGTGTGTGTGTGTGTGTGTGTGTGTGTGTGTGTGTGTGTGTGTGTGTGATGTGTGTGCATGTCTCACATACCTACAAGCAAGACAGCTTTAAGCTTGCCTATATATTGAGAAGACTAATGCTGGATCTTCCAGCATTTCTATTTCACCCACATGCACATACCTTACCTTATTCCTTATTCCAAATGCAATATGTTACCACGTGTCTTCACCCCACACACACACACACACACACACACACACAAAACAAACAGATCCATGTGGTGCATACATGCAATATGCGCTGGCATAGTACACAGGCATGGGCATGGGACTCAGTAGCTCGCAGAGTATGCCATCTGCTTACTATGCACCACTGGGCACACACACGCACGCGCACACACACACACACACACACACACACACACACACACACACACACACATAAACAGCATGGTAGCACATAACACTCACACCATGCACTCCCCTTTCCCCATTCCATCCCATTTCAGTATCATCAACCCATCCATTGGTCAGACCAGGGACTGCCAGTACACAGCAGAGTACTTGTAAACATCAGGACTCCACATAGGAAGCCATGCAGACAAGAGAGTAGATACTCCAAAGACTAAAGCAAACGACCACCTTTCCCTTTTACCGACACCTACGACGATTAGCAACTGGTGTTTAGCAACCTTTTCCAGCTATACATCCAAATCAACAATACATTTTACGAATGCAGAGCAGCCCCGCTCTCAGCATGGTGTGGGCAGTGAATACAATTACAGAGATCAAGCGTCCCCTGTCGCAGCAGGGGAGAGGAGGATCCGGCTGTGCGTCTCTCAGCATCAGGGGTCATGGCTGGCTGCAAACACAAAGGTTGTTTACAAACTCCACGCCCTCTCCATGCTGTGATTTAATTTCAATGTTTTTTTTTCTAGTCTGTTCTCTCCCTCATCCCTTTTTTTTGGGGCCTTTTTAAAACCTCTCAATCACTCCTCCCATTTTTAATCAATTATTTCCTGCTTTCTCTATTCATAACGTCTCTCTGCCTACACAGCGGCTTGTTCCTTTCCTCCTCCTTGCTCTCGTCTCCCTCTCTCTTCATCCATCTGCCGTCCCTGCAGCGCTCCTATTTGAAGAGCAAGGGTATCCGACAGATAGAGATGGCCGCCCTCCAAGGCACTATGTGCACGTGACGGTGAACACATCCATGTTTCTGTGTGTGATTGTGTATCCTTATTTATAACTCTTTCTCTCTCACTGTGTTTTTCTTTGTGTGTTTGTTTTTCTGTGTATGTGTGTGTGTGTGTGTGAGAGTGTGTCTGTGTGTGTCTGTGTGTGTGCATACTATGGTGAGTCACTCAAAGACAAAGCTACACATGTATTGATGTGATGCACGCACACGTGTTGGTGTGTGTGTGTGTGTGTGTGTGTGTGTGTGTGTGTGTGCCTAATTGTGTCTCATTGCGCCGGATTCGCCCCAGGTATCGCTGCATGTGTGTTCACCCACGTAATCCCCTCTCAACGTCAACGCCTACCCTCGGATCTGTGTGCAGGGTTGAAATAACTAGCTACGTGCGCACGGCGGAAAGGAACACGGTTATTCTAGGCTGCGGCCGTTTGAGCGGCACTGTGGGGTTGATATGGGCCTGTGTGAGGTACAGCATTTGTCTGTCTGTTTTTTTGAGGAGTACGCTAGGCTACGCTCTGCTCTTGTTAAGCGGATGCCGGATGGTGTGAATTTATAACGGACAGGCAGGCAAGAGTGCAGCCCAGAACGTGCCAACAGAAGAGTAAAACAGTGCTCATTATACTCACGTCATGTTTTTATGTGTTGCTGGTATTTTTCATTTCATTTTTCATTTTGTATTTGTGTCTTGATCTTGTTTTGTCTCTCTCTCTCTCTCTCTCTCTCTCTCTCTCTCTCTCTCTCTCTCTCTCTCTCTCTCTCTCTCTCTCTCTCTCTCTCTCTCTCTCTCTCTCTCTCTCTCTCTCTCTCTCTCTCTCTCTCTCTCTCTCTCTCTCTCTCTCTCTCTCTCTCTCTCTCTCTCTCTCTCTCTCTCTCTCTCTCTCTCTCTCTCTCTCTCTCTCTCTCTCTCATACACATGGAGCCTGGGGCACCCTGGGGCCTATTGCAGCCAATCAGCAGAAAATCCTTCACAGGCCAAAGAAGATTGGTGACAGTGAAAAAGGAAGAGTGAGTGAGTCGAGAGAGAGAGAGAGAGCAAAGATGTAGAGTATGCTGAAGGACGATCCGGGAGCAGAGGTGGGAGGGAGAGAGGGAGGGGGAGAGATGTAGGAGGGGAGAGATGGAGGAGGAAAGAGAGAGTTTGAGAGAGAAGGAGTGAGGGAGGGAGGAGAGGGGGAGGAAGGAAAGGAGGGAGAGAGAGGGAGAGGGGGCAGTGCAGGCCCTTGGGACTGACATGATGGTGGGTGCAGTATTAATGCCTGCACCAATGGTGTCACTGAAGCATGTCCCACACACACACACACACACACACACACACACACACACACACACACACACATGACACACAGCATGTGTCAGGGTTTATGTGCGGGGTTATGTGGGTATGTGTGTGCATGTGAGTATATGTGTGTGTGCGTGTCTTTGTGTGTGTGTGTGTGTGTGCGTGCATGCATGCGTGTAGGGGTATGTCTACGTGTATGTATGTGGGTATGTGTATGCCAGAAACAGAGAAAGGGTGTGTATAAAAAGAAAGAGAATGAGAGAGAGAAAGCGAGAGAGAGATCATTCTGAACCAATCATTCCCATGAAGACAGAAAGGAGTGTATTACAAGGGCCAATAAAAGAATGGCCACAGCCGTGACATCCTCATTCTATCAGACGTGAATGTAATTCTATAATTAAAAGATTGGCCATGAACAGTTCTTCAATATCTCTGAGGAAAGCAATACACGGCTATACCAGTTCAAGTCAGCCATGGTCACCGGTAGCCAAAACTGTCGCGTAGCTAGTGTATATGAACTGACAACTGCTGTGTGTAATCAAATCAAAGTCTCTATCCTGGAGTCCCCGTTAAACAATTAACACCTGTTGGGTCACTGCTTCACAGCTGTTTATGTTGCAGCCACCCTTCTATTAAAGAGCCACACAGGCAAGCCCTGTTGATGTCAAAGCCCCACAGCTGGTCCTGCGGCCAAAACCCAACATATTTTATTGTACTGCCGCAGAAAGGGGTCATCTCTCGTCAAACTCAAACAAACAACAAAAAATTACAAAGAACGCAATTCTTGATACTCGTTAAAGACTCATTTATATCAAGTTTAATTTGCTCAAGCGTCTCTTTTTTTTAATAACCCACACTTCGAACGATGGGCTGAAACAGAAAGTACGTTACAAGAGAGAGCATTGAATGCAATAGAGAATCCACCAGGTGGTATTGGATATGGCGATCTTGAGAGGATCCATGATTAAATATCAGAGCCGATTGCAAGTGAAGGAGACAGAGGCTCAACAGATGGCGGATGAAAGTCATGTTTTCTTTTTTCTGAGCATGATTGACAATCGCCTGCATCCCAAACTCTCTCTCTCTCTCTCTCTCTCTCTCTTTCTTTCCATTCTACCTTCTTCCTATCCCTATCATGCTAGACTGGGATGTAGTAGAATCCCCTCTGGTTTCTATCTGAACAATGTTTAGGGACCTCATTACCATAATGTTCTGCTTTAATGCAACTCTGCCTTAGAAGCACAGCAAAATGTATATTCTCTTGGAGAGAATGATGGAAAGCTACCTTGTCAGATGACTTTATGGCTAGTCATCCCTTTTGTTTGGGTGGGGCTTAAACCGGCACCAGTACAGGCTCATCCCTTAACCTGGAAGCTTCAGGGGACCTGAGATTAAAATGTAGCCTGACTAAAATGACATGACATGCTGTCTGTATACAATTCTACAGTTTCTCACAGTGTGTAGGTAGACATATACATATTGCACAGCATAAATGCATATAGTGTACACACACACACACACACATACACACACACAAACAAACTTTGGTCAAACAAACACAGAGACAGCACCCAGTGATGCCCTGAAGCCATTCTGAATCAGAACATGGTATGTTCCTTTTTTGTTACATAAAGCAAGAATCAACCATGACAGCTATATGCATTTTGCTGCACATCCTATCCTCAAAAATATATTTAATATGAAGAACACTTTTAAAAAACAGAAACTGAGCGGAGCCGAGAAATAAAGAAAAACAGTAAAAGGGAAGTGAAAAATAGAATGTAATGAAATTAAGTGGGAACATGTACTTACAAGCAAGTAATCCAAAACACAGCCAGAAAGAGAGAAAGGATCTCAGGGGGCTGTCATCTAACCCAAGGAGAAAATACGCACTATTATTTTCCAGTGTGAGACCTCCAAGCATCCATTCAGAACAAAGCTGCCATGGACACATCATACCATCCAATAAGCATCGTGTTAAGAAAGAAACCAAGCAGTGATGATTAATTTAATTAAGCCTAAGGAATTCAGTCAGCCGGAGAAAGTTCCTCTACAGATGCGATTAATAGCCGGAATAAGCTGCAATATCTCTCAAGGGCAGTAACTGAAAGCTAATTAGGTTGAACCTACAATGCTAACGCAATAAGACACCATTTGTTGTGTTCACCAATTGTCATATGATACCTCAATATGTGCTAGTACCATGGTATAAGTATAGTACATACATCTTTGTATACAAGGTACTCACCACTGTCTCCAACATAATTGTGGGAGAGTGAGTGTGTACAATCCAGAAAAATAATTACACAGCAATGCAGCGCAGTGGGAGGACAGAAGCCCGGAGAGAACAAGCTGTGTGTGTGTGTGTGTGTGTGTGTGTGTGTGTGTGTGTGTGTGTGTGTATGCATGCACAACAATAGATTTGGCATTTCCATAAAGGAAACACCAAGTTAAAAACATGACCTGGTTCGTTCAAGGACAGACAGGCTTCTATCCCGGACCTGGCAGCAGTAGACAGGATTACATCACTATCGACACCCCCAGAGTTTTGCCACTACATACATGCTTTTGCTATTTTCAAAGGTTGAGAACAGAAATAGTGAGATGGATGTGGGAGGGAGAAAGAGAGACAGCGAGAATGAGAGACAGAGCATAACACAGAATAGGGCAAATCAATAACAAAGATACAGTGACAAAAATATGGATTCAGAGATCAAGAAGGCAGGTAGTAGAGAGAGCACTGGCGCCCCCTGAAAAAGCAATAAACAAGTGACTAGGCATGCAACCGGCATGGCTGGCCTCTTGGTCATAATTGTAAAGTAGAAATAGCAAGCACCTGTTGGGACACAACAAAACAAGAGGCCGGCAGTCCTCCGAGGGGAATAGGAAGTCCTGGGGTCTTTATAAGGCACATCCTAATCTGTCTGACCGTGGCTCTCACAGACCTAGAGGAACCCACGGGATCAGGTATCATTTTGATATAGATATATAGACATGGCTCTTATCAAACTAATAGGGTCAGCGATGCATGCTGCAGTGTGTGGACTGTGTAATAGTCAGAGCACTTTATCTGATGATATGACACACAGCTGTCTCTAGGACATACCGACGAGGCGCTATAGAGAAGGCCGTGGTCAAAGTTATTGACCAAACATAAAAACAAACATTCTGAGACCCATGGCAACTCAGAGCTTTTCATCGTTGTGGAGATGCGTGTGTTGTGTTCCAATACACTTTTGTAAATTGAATAGTGAGTGAATGTGAATACATTCAAAACATAAAAAGAGAAAGAGAAAAGTGAATACTTTTTTTTCTAGAAAAGTAGCAGGTAAGTCTCTCAGAAAGGCTGTTATTAATGGTTGCTTTAGAGTTATCTCGGATCCAGCAGTCTATCTATTATGTTATATCAGAACTTCTGGGGGGAGACGGCACAGATCCGGGGCTGGAACCCAAAGTGCAAGGGGCGGAGTTATGTCTGGTTGCCTGTTTTGTTAGAGATATTATACCAAAAATAAATATATATAGTTGATTTTGTAAATGTATCAAATATGATTTGTTCGATTGGGTAAAGCTTGCGGAAGAGGATTTTAATATGTGTATTTTTACATTGGCTAGTACACACGGTGTTGATTTGAATCCGTTATATTTTGTTCACAGTTTACTACTGCTTGCCGAGTTTGTGTTTGCCAATTATACACTTACAGATTCCCGCTGCCAGCAACATGATTGGTCTAAATAAATATGAAGCGAAAAAGTCTAATCTGAAGTCTGAGTTGTTAGACTTCCTCTAAAGCAATAATATTTCTCTAAGGCTGGAGAAATAATATATCATATATAATAATATATAATAAATATAAATAATAATATTATATCATATATAGAAATAATATGTAATATAGAAGCTCAATTCAATCAAATTAGACAAATTAGAATATAGAGATTAATATTCTTTCAGGATATGATTATTAATACTAAGGGGAAACATAACCAAGCTTGATTACATCTTTCTAAACAATGTTGTTTCTTACATGACATTATAATTAAACTACAATTCCCTTTCTCCAAAAATGCTTAGAACTACTAAGATAACCTAATGGCTGAGTCTGGGGACAAGAAGTGGCATCGTTTCATCTGTTCCAGGTAACTGCCAGAATCCTGTGCAATAGGAGGAGACACTCACCACTTCACTTTGACTGCTTCTGGTGAAAACAGTTGGTGTGAAATTAGTCTCTACTTTGATCACCATTTCCACTAAAATTCCAATAACAAAATACAATGCACGCATACAAGTAGTTTAAAAAGGGTAAACTATAAAAACGGCAAAACTAGAAGAAATCACACAATATTGTAATTTCATTGGATGTTATTATTGATATCTGCTAGATAATATACACATTTAAATATAGAAATATATAAATTCAAAAATATATATATACACATTTAAATCATCAAACAATAGTCTACAAAAACAAACCTATTCCTTGCCTACACAACGTCACAGGTCCAGACAACAGACAAAGGTGCGCAGCCTCTTGCGTTCGGATCAAATCACCGATTTTGTGACGACCCGCGAGGACCAACGTATCTGGCCGCTTCACCAGGAGCTCCTCGTCAAGGAGTACACGCGGAGAGAAAAGATCTACTGCCTGCTTCTGCACACTGCTGACCCCGCGGTGAGGGACAAGGTGGTGGAGAAGGTGGTCGAGAAGGTGGTGGAGGTGAAGCCAAGAGAGAGGAATCACAGAGGGCCCAGTTTGCACACCGTCATGGAAGATACTACTAAGAAAGCACCCAAAGAACCCGTTGGCGCCGTATCAAACCATCCCAAAGTGAAGGATGAGGCCCGGATGATAGAGCCCAGCAAGGTGGATGAAAAAGCACGTCTGGACTTGAGCTTAAAGCTGCTGGAGCTGTGGGGCAAAAAAGAGGCCACGAGAAAAGTGTTGGAGTCACTGGAACGCTCCTGGGCTGGCAGGGAGGAGGAGGAGGAGGAGGAGGCGGAAGTGCAGACTGAGAAAGATCTGGCATGGTGGGACTGGACCCCGGCTGACCACGGTTTGTCATTGGACGAGCGGGCAAAGCAGGTGGAGCTGGAGGAGACCATGAGAGCGATCCAGGCAGAGGCCCAGCGGACGGAGATGACGGCCGTGCGGAGGGCTCACCGGGGGAACGTGGCTTGTTTCAGACACGTCCTCCGGGTGTGGCGGAGCACATGGAGGTCCTGGAGCCCTCTGAGCCCCCCAAGCCCTGTAGAGAATGTGTCAGAGACGGACAGACTTGGGGAAACATATCTAGAGCTATGTGAAGAGGAGGAGGCCATGAGGAACCTTGAGGAAAGACGAAAAGAGGAAGAGGCAAGGCTGATGGAGAGACAATGGAAGACCTGGATGGACAAACAGGAAATGGGGGGAAATAAAAAGGATATGGAGAGGGAAGTTGAGATGCAGGGACAGGATATTAAGCACCCACATCCATGCCAGGACCTAGTGTATTCAATGCCTGTGAATGAAACATTGTGCCAAACACTGCCTGAAGCCACAGATGACTCAGAAGCCTGTCACACCACAGTCTGTAATGACAATGGCATCGTAACGCAGATGCATACACTTAAAACCTTTACAAAAATGAAAAGCTGGTTAACTGGCATCTATGCTAAGAAATGGATAACACTGGAGGAAGAAGATGAAGAGGTACTTCTGACAACTGAAAACAGTTGCATGAGTTACAGATATTTTTGTTCTAATTGCATGAATAAAAGATACATTCAATTAAAATCCCAGAGCAGACTAACACAGTACTGACATCATACTATATTTTAATAAATATTAAATAATTGCATCCTTCTTCATGTCTGCCTCCCTCTCCTCTATTTCCGTGCTTTTCCTCTTCATCTAAATGTGATTTTAATGGGTCTATCATAGTGGGTCAGTGCTGCAGTTCCCACACCCGTGGGATTGATGTTCCTGCCAATGGAAGAAGTAGAACGTCTAAGTTCTTCTCCCCGTTCCTATTTAAATGAAGTCTTGTTTCTCTGCGTAACCATCGACCCCCCTCTCTCTGAGTGTAGTATTTTGGGAAAACATTGCATAGGCACCCCGAAGGTCACGTGTGGGCAAACCGCTCCGAGGCACATGAGTACAGTGTGTAGTGACTCCTAAGATGGCAATGTACATATCAATGTAAAGCACATGTCTGAATAGCTTTTTTGTCTTTATAGGAGCCTGCAGCTGTCTGCCGCCCATTTGAATGTAGACCCTCCACACCGGTCATTTTGCACATATACACAAATATGTGCATTGCCCGCTTGGTTTTTCCATCTGTAAATAGATGCAAACACACACATGCACGCACACACATACACACACACACACACACAAGCGGTACAGTATATGCAAAATATAGTCAAATATACACACATTTTAAGAAACGTACTTGCTTGGCTGTAGAGCTCAGGGCAAATGTGTGAAGAAAAAAAGGTTTAGGTCAAGCAACCTCATTTCAGTAAACCAACAATTACAACAATGTAGCCACAATATTAATATTCAGAAAAAGTATCTAATGCCCATGTGCAATCACTTAAATGATGTATGAATCATATACAATAACAATGATGTTCTAATCGATACATCATTTTCAATCTTAAGTATGGATTGCATCTTTAAATCTGAAGAGACGTATTGTGTAGAGACCTGAAGTCAGCAACTATAAAGCAGTGTGGTTCTAAAGTTAATAGGAGCTTTTTAAGTGCCCGGCCAGGCCTTGGCGTTACAGCTCCACTGAATCTATTCATCTGTCACTCATCTCTGGCTCCACCATGGCCACAAGAGAAGGGCACTTCTCTTCTGTACCAGTAGGTGGCACTAAGAGCCTTGTGAGTAGAGTTCAGCATTAGTTATGCAGTCACAGCATGCAAGGTTTTCCCTCACTAGAAAGAGAGCTGACCTCAAAATAGAAGAAAAATATCTGACGCAGACGGGTATGTATTGCAATGGTAAGGCTTTGCTGAACCCTAACTGGCGAAAGATAAGGGGACACGCTTGGATCCACCCAACTACACACACACACACACACACACACACACACACACACACACACACACACACACACACACACACACACACACACACACACACACACACACACACACACACACACACACACACACACACACACACACACACACACACACACACAGATGTATAAATCAAGTGGCCGTCTGGCCTTTTACACATGCTGTGATGCTGTGGTAGGCTAATGGTGTTCAGAATTAATCCCGCAGATCAGCCCTGAAAGAGAACCAGTAGAGTCAGCATGACATGAGGTATATTAGACCAAACATGTTTTAATCAACAGATGGTTTCGGGGCATTTCATCTTTTAAAGGTACGGTGGTTTTACCATGACAGATTTTGATTTGCTTTTCCACTTTCCATAACCCTACGTGCATTTTAAGAAGAAAATTGATCGAAACTGTCCTGCTCTAATATGATTCATTAAAAAGAAAACAAATGGTTAGGCTCATTCTGCAACAGGAAGCTCTGTGGGGGCTGAAAACACAACAATCTCCAGAAGGAAACGTAGCTGTTTTTACGTTTCTAGATACGTGTAGATCAACGTGTGGGTTTGAAGCTCTCTTGCTTTTGTTTTGACGGAATAGAGTGGGGGTAGGCTTTACTCTGTTTAAGAAATAACCTAAATGATGTATTTTATTACATAACACGTATTTCAAACGTGGAACAATGAGGGTTACAATACATTGTACCCGTGTGTACAATGTAAGCACAGTTCACGTTGCTTACGAGTTTATGAGTTCTATGTAAAGTGTCATTTACGCAAACCCACATGAGGAAGTATCACCTTTAAGGTGCACTTCAGCCATTTACTAATTTTTATTAGTCCTTTACTCCAAACCATAGCATATCCGTTGCCATAACGACATTACGTGTGGCTCCGTAAATTGTTTTGTTTTTCTCGTCCGGCTTGGAAATAGACAAATATTCTTTTCAAGCCAAACTGCAGTTAACACAGTTCATTTTTTATCAACAAATGACCTAAGTAATCAACGTGAGTCGTTTATTATTATTTTTACACAGCCGATAACCTTTTCGTGAAAGCAAAACGCCAAGCTCATTGATTTAGCGTGGCACGTTTATTTGACACTATTTATTAATTTATCTTTTTTCATATTACATGTCCAAAATAAATGAAGTCCAACCTGCAGCCTCAAGTTCCAATCTTTCACTTATTCTTATTCTTAGTCATAGTCACACCCCAACGCCAGACAGAACAGCCCCTCCCCGAGGGCCGCTAAGCCAATGACCCCTCATGTGTGAGAGGTCATTCCTCATCCTCAGTATGTATTGACTATTTCTGTTGTTGAGTGCAATGATCATGGCAAGCTGCTTATTAATGTATGATGTGCCCCTACTGTCCACAAACACCTGGGTCCTGGAAACGACATATCTGAGACTTGAGTTAGGGTCCCCCTTTTCGCTGAGAGACTCGAGATTTTTACAGAGCGATCCCAAGGTGCCCTGGTTGATGGGTCTAATGGCCAAGTTAAACTCTTGTCTATGAATTTAGATGAATTTATAGCAATGGCTTGTGTTTCCACTGCTTATTTCTATGTTTTCTTGTTTCGATGTTTCTTGTTTCGATGTTTTCCAATGCTTGTTTCGATATTTCCAATGCTTGTTTCGATGTTTCGAGGGAGCATTTGATGACGCTTTGTGAGCCTTTCCTGTAGTGCTAGAGGCCTTGATTCATGTAAAAGAGACCAGGCGTCTCTATCTTATTCACACGTCATTCTAGGCTCTCATTAATGTTTTTTTATTTTGATCTTCGTATGACCTCTCAGGGAGGGATTGCATCACTTCTGGTTGGGCTACAACCACCGAATTGATAATCTTGTATATCATTTAGGCCCTCTATCTTATAAAAAATACCCCATGTGTCTAGCTCATTCCCAAGTGTGCTAGACCCCTAGAACTCCCACCAATTCCATCACTTCCTGTTGGGCTACAGCCTCCAAACATATAATTTTAGTAGAGTTAAATGCCCTCATTCATATAAACGTTTGCGGTAAAAGCCGGCTAAATAATTTTTCTTTTAATTATTAAATGACTGAGGTTCACTAAATCCTCATCTGGCTTTGTGTAAATGACACTTAACATAGAACTCAAACTCTTAAGCAACGTGAACTTGCTTACATTGTATACATTCATGTAACTCATCATAGGAACCAAGAATCAATCATTTCGGGGGTTGTTAAGAATATTCTGTTCATATAACATGTTCATGTATAACATATACATATCTGTTATATATGCAGATATATGCGTCCATGTTACAGAAAATGAAATGATGGCCATATGTCATAAACTAGCACATATGGATATATGCGAAAACTGGGGGGAGGGGGGGGGGGTTAAAAAGTGTATCTCATTGTTCCACATGTTTGAAATACGTGTTGTGTAATTTTGGTTATTTCTTAAACAGAGTAGCCTACCCCCATTATATTCCCTCAAAATACCAAAAGTGCATAAAAAGCGCAATGAGCAGTTCAAAACCCAAATGTTGACATACACGTTTCTAGAAACGTTGATATCAAACGTATAATCGGTTGAGAAAGGTTGAGATTCAATGTATCCGGGGTTTGCAGAAACGTAAAAATAGCTACGTTTCCTTCTGGCGACTGGGTTGGAAAACACCATGTTTTACTCCAGTCAAATGTGTAGGTGTAAATAAGCAACTCGTTTTCCTTCCTGTAATGCACTTGAGCTCACCTCTTCTTCCTCCCCCGTGTCTCCATTTCTTTCCTCTCCAATCTCTTCTGCTTTTTTGCTCATTGATAAGATCCTTTTCAGCTGACAAACCACAGGTCTCTTGTCGTCGAGCTTCTCGACATGTTCAGCAAACCACAGCTCTGCAGAGTTACTTATTGCTTTTGTCATTTCAAAGGCCTACTATGGAACTTGCGGCATTAGCTTGCTATAGAGTCAACATTAAATGAGCAAATACACCCCAAAATCAATGAGGAAAAAAAACCGCGAGCCATTAAAAGCGTTGTCTGTAGCAGAATGACAGGTGAAGGCTTTTCACAACTCAGTTGAGAGTATCCACCCCCTTTTCACCGGTGTGTGTGTGTGTGTGTGTGTGTGTGTGTGTGTGTGTGTGTGTGTGTGTGTGTGTGTGTGTGTGTGTGTGTGTGTGTGTGTGTGTGTGTGTGTGTGTGTGTGTGTGTGCTAGTTAGAGCATAATGTTAGTTTTGGCTCCTTTAAATAAGAAACAAACCATCATTTTGTCTTTGTCCCAAAGAGAGAGAGAGAGAGAGAGAGAGAGAGAGAGAGAGAGAGAGAGAGAGAGAGAGAGAGAGAGAGAGAGAGAGAGGAGAGAGAGAGAGAGAGAGAGAGAGAGAGAGAGAGAGAGAGAGAGAGAGAGAGAGAGATGCTCTGGCTTTAATCACGCCTACCACTGTATAAATAACTCCTCCAGCTGCATTAAACCAGCATTACTTCACGCCAACTGTCATGGAATAAAGCTAATACTATCTTGGCAGCGTAGCCATATAAAGGGCAAAGAGAGGTTGTTTTATGTCCATACTCCATCTTCATAAGAACAGCCGTATGCACTGTATTATCTCAGTCACTACACCTTGCGCCGTCCCTCCAACCAGCTGAGATGGTAGTGTGGAAGGAGGGTAGCCCTGCTTCAAAGAAACATGTTCATCAATTTTATCCAGCCCACACCGGCTCTGACTTGTTCATTACCAATCATAGTGTAAGTAAACTATATGTGTAATTAAAGCTACGGCTGAGTTGTATGCGCGTCTGCTTATGGTACTTATGTCTAAGGTATTGCAGTGTTTGCAGTATACCTGTAGGCACCCTTGAGCAAGATGCCTATTGTCAACAACCCCATACCTTAGATAAAGGGACTACATGTAGGATTTTAACATGCATAAATTGCTTTTAAATGCCAATATATGAGCTGGTTGTAATTTAACTTAAAAAAAAATGAACCTTCCCGGAGTCTATCCAGTGTGTGAAGCTGCCTGTGGGCTGATTTCTGTTATGTTTGAACCAGGCCGGTTTGCCTGGAAAAAGAACGTAAGTGACGTCTGAGCGCGCGGATAATGGCAAAAAATTTATGTTCTTTCATGAGTTTTTAATTGTACGTCTATTTAAAAAAAATCCACTGTAAATCAACTCTGCGTGGCTATTGGGCTAAAGTTCTCCCTCCTTTTACACAGTGGCACATTTACAGATATTCAGTAGGGCTTGACTGGCAAGGTGACGATCCACATTGGGTTTCAAAGGGCTCATGCTAATGTTATTAGCATGAGGACCCCCACCTCCCTCCCTTTTGTACTGTGATGCATTTTGTCGTGAGAGCACGGCGAGAGCCCACCTGCATGTGATTGTCTGATTGTCTCGCGTCAATTTATGTTTCTCTGTGCTTTCATCCCATGGAACCACCCCACATACTGTCCATAAAATATGCCAATGAAAGGTTCCTACGTTGTCCTAATCAAGCAGTGCAGTAAAGCAGAGGACACAATACAGAGCCGTTCACTAGTCTACTATAGGCAGAAGTGTCGTTTGCACTCAGTGTTGGTGCTTGTAAGGCAAACAAGGTCTTTGTCGGCTTATGAGCGCATGTAGCTTACTGCTTGACAAAATAAAATGTGGCCCATGGAAAATACTAGAGGTTGAAGCCAACAGACATGACACAAATACACACCACTTTGTCACATGATGTAGGACAAAATGGGTTGCATGGCTCACTCTCAACCTTCTATCTGAAATGCGGATATAGTTATACACACTCACACATTCACACAGAGACGCAAGAACGTGCATACCCAACCTAACGTTATTCCACTGATCTTTTCAGCATTTATTATGCCAAAATGATCCAACATTGCACTGAGATCCTGATTAAACAATGTGGAACTACAGTGTCTGGGAATTCCAACACACAGATGCACTCACTCAACCATCAATTCTAAACATCACGTGTACATCATGTTCTCATTAACATCAATTGGGTGGATTTCATGCACATGAGTCAAAGGAGAGACATTATGTAAGCGAGATAACATGCAGATGATTGTGTGTTTGTATGTGACAGAAAATATTTCAGCCTTTGTAAGCAAATTCTATTGGTAGTATAACGTGTAAAGTATTACATTAATCACATTACATAACATCAAGTGCAAATCAAAGAATAATAATCCATTATGATTCCTGGTAATTTGATGAATTAATTAGTTTAATCTATGGTTCGTTTGCCTTCATCAAGTGTACAGTATGCTCCATCAAGGAATAGACGCAATAGGTGTGTGAATAATGGGCTTGTAACTGCAGCTCAAGCCAATAGCCCAACAATAGCCATGCATTAACATCGACTGGAGTCATCCCATTAGTGAACAGGATTTCATAGAATGGCATATTCTCAATATACCACACTGAACAAACAAATGATTTGACAATATTACAATATCTCCCTGATCTGCCTTCTGAGAATATTCATCAATGTAAACACTTTCAGTGCCTGGGGATGGAAACTAACAGAGTGTGTGGGTGTGTATGCTTATGTACATAGTCTGCCTGTGTACAATTAGACTTTTATTGGCTGCCAAACAAGGTGAGCAGGTAGTATTTTAGAATAACTGCAACTTTGAAGCATTAATCAATTAGTAGTAAATAGTGAATTCATACTGAATTCAGCATTTATAAAGCATTGTTCCCAAATTAACAATCATAATAAACAACTCATAATCAGTAAATTATTAATAAGATAATGAGATAGTGGTTCATAAGCCTTCAGTTTAATTAATCTCCACCGAGATCTACGTGATGGAAAAAAAACTTTGAGATCACAATATAAATTAAAGCTGCAAGCAGCATTTAGCGGGTGTCGAGGTTTATGCAGACGAGGCAGACCAGTAAGACTTTTAAAGATTTTATACAGTTGATGAGGTTGGAATGGCCTCAGCTCAATTGCGGTGATTGGCCTTCAATGTTTTGTGAAAGTGTATCAAAGTCAGGGTTCAGCAGTTACGCTTCTTTAACGCTTTAAAATAGAATCATAACAGGCATAGCATTTAGACACACACACACACACGAAAGTGGCAAGTGCATTGCATCAACATTGCAAACAGTTAGGTCAGTGCTTATGGACGTTACATTGTACTGTATTGTTTTTGGTTTAAATCAAGGAAGAACTTTTACTTTGATCAAACACTGTTTAGAAAAGTGAGAGAAAAGTATTATATATTGTCATACAGTATGAAGATAATTATAGTAAATGGATTGTTTTTAATGTAATGACAGCTTCAGACACACACACACACTTTAGGTTTACTTTGATCAAACACTGTAATGGATTGTTTTTAATGTAATGACAGCTTCAGACACACATACACTTTAGACTGTTTAGAAAAGTAAGACAAAAGTATTATATATTGTCATACAGTATGAAGATAATGATAGTAAATGTATTGTTTTTAATGTAATGACAGCTTCAGACACACACACACACTTTAGGTTTAATTTGATAAAACACTGTTTAGAAAAGTGAGAGTAAAGTTTTATATATTGTCATACAGTATGAAGATAATGATAGTTAGAGTGGTTCAATGGGATTGGAATCACGGCATTCTAACCGGTTTGAGCCTCTGGCAGCCATGTTTTTGGGCATAATTGGAAAAGTGAGATACCTATCTTGTTCGGAATTTCATGCTGAACAACTTTTCTATTGTACTCAAGATGATAGGAGTCCATATAGAGTTTTGAAAACGCATTTTAAGCCCATTCGGACGGTTTTTTGTATCTGGCGGCCATTTTGTTTTACCAAAATGAAAATATGAAAATGTGCTCTTGTTCAGAATTCCATGCCCAACAACATTTCTATTGTACTGAAGATGATAGGAGTCCATATAGATTTTTGAAAACGCATTTTAAGGCCATTCGGACGGTTTTCTGTCTCTGGCGGCCATTTTGTTTTAGCAAAATTAAAATCTGAAAATGAACTCTTGTTCAGAATTCCATGCCCAACAACATTTGTATTGGACACAAGATCATAGGACACAATGTTGATGTCGATATAAGCATTTTAGTGTTCGGCGTGGTTAAGCCACACCTTCTTTCAAAGTTAATGGCTCCTGGGGGCCTTATGCTTTATTGCACAGACGTTTCGTGAGAGCATATTAAAGACATTGGTCCGTAGATTATGTGTGCCAAAGGATTTCCGTTTATCTTAAAAAACGTAGGAGCCCTACTGATTTGAATGTTTTTGACAAAATTCAAAATGGCGAAAAATCCATCATGGCGGAAGTCATAGGTTGTTGAGGCACATTTGTTCAGCATGTGAAGATGCATATTTGAGCAAAGTTTAATGACTGTAGGTCAAAGGGGTCAGGAGATATGCTCGTTCAAAGTTTGCATTTTCAGACGATTGCTATAGCGCCACCTTTGGGCCAATCAGTGCAATTCTTTCACACAGATATTCTGTAGTCCTCCTCTACAGCTGTAGCAAGTCTTCATAAAACGTGTTAAAAAAAATTTTTTGTCTAAGTCTGGCGGCCATGTTGTTTTGTCAATCAACTTAAATCTTACTTAAGCATTTAGGGCTTTGATACCTGATTGTGTGACAGTTGGTCCCGCTCAAATCCAACAATTCTTCTAGGAACTGTGGTCATTTTAGTGAAAAACCACGCCCTTTTGATGCCACGCCCCAATTGGAAAAACATGGGTACCATCTTGTTTAGAATTTAATGATGAACAATGTTTGTATTGGGGTCAAGATCATAGGAGTCCACCTTGAAGTCGATATAAGCGTTTTTGTGTTTGGCGTTGTTAAGCCACACCTTCTTTCAAAGTTAATAGCTCCTGGGGGCCTTATGCTTAATTGCACAGACTTTTACAAAGGAATTATTAAAGATATTGGTCCAAAGATTATGTGTGGCCAAGGATTTCTGTGTATCTCAAAAAAGCTAGGGCTTTTACATTGTTTCATGTTTCTCACAAGATTCAAAATGGCGGAAAATCTATCATGGCGGGAGTCATAGGTTCTTGAGGCATATTTGTTCAGCATGAGGTGATGCATATATGGTCAAAGATTCATGACTGTAGGTCAATGGGGTCAGGAGATATGCTTGTTCAAAGTTTGGATTTTCATGCGATTGCTATAGCGCCACCTTTGGGCCAATCAGTGCAATTTTTTCACACAGATATTCTGTTGTCCTCCTATACAGGTTTAGCAAGTTTTTTTCAGAATTAACCAAGCGGTTTAGGCTGTGTAAGTCAAACACTGTGCATAATAATAATAATAATAATTAAAGCTGCAAGCAGCGATTAACGGGTGTCGAGGTTTAGGCAGACGAGGCAGACCAGTAAGACTTTTACAGATGTTATACAGTTGATGAGGTTGGAATAGCCTCAGCTTAATTGCGGTGATTAGCCTTCAATGTTTTATGAAAGTGTATCAAAGTCAGGGTTCAGCAGTTACGCTTCTTTAACGCTTTAAAATAGAATCATAACCGGCATAGCATTTAGACACACACACACGAGAGTGGCAAGTGCATTGCATCAACATGTCAAACAGTTAGGTCAGTGCTTATGGACTTTACATTGTACTGTATTCTTTTTGGTTTAAATCAAGGAAGAAGCTTTACTTTGATGAAACACTGTTTAGAAAAGTGAGAGAAAGGTATTATATATTGTCATACAGCATGAAGATAATGATAGTAAATGGATTGTTTTTAATGTAACGACAGCTTCAGACACACACACACCTTAGGTTTACTTTGATCAAACACTGTTTAGAAAAGTGAGACAAAAGTTTTATATATTGTTATACAGTATGAAGATAATGATAGTTAGAGTGGTTAAATGGGATTAGAATCACGGCATTCTAACCGGTTTGAGCCTCTGGCAGCCATGTTTTTGGGCATAATTGGAAAAGTGATAAATCGATCTTGTTGGGAATTTCATGCTGAACAACTTTTCTATTGTAGTCAAGATGATTAGAGTCCATATAGATTTGTGAAAACGCATTTTAAGCCCATTCTGACGGTTTTTAGTTTCTGGCGGCCATTTTGTTTTACCAAAATGAAATTGTGAAAATGTACTCTTGTTCAGAATTCCATGCCCAACAACTTTTCTATTGTACTGAAGATGATAGGAGTCCATATAGATTTTTGAAAACGCATTTTAAGGCCATTCGGACGGTTTTCTGTCTCTGGCGGCCATTTTGTTTTAGCAAAATTAAAATCTGAAAATGAACTCTTGTTCAGAATTCCATGCCCAACAACATTTGTATTGGACACAAGATCATAGGACACAATGTTGATGTCGATATAAGCATTTTAGTGTTCGGCGTGGTTAAGCCACACCTTCTTTCAAAGTTAATGGCTCCTGGGGGCCTTATGCTTTATTGCACAGACGTTTCGTGAGAGCATATTAAAGACATTGGTCCGTAGATTATGTGTGCCAAAGGATTTCCGTTTATCTTAAAAAACGTAGGAGCCCTACTGATTTGAATGTTTTTGACAAAATTCAAAATGGCGAAAAATCCATCATGGCGGAAGTCATAGGTTGTTGAGGCACATTTGTTCAGCATGTGAAGATGCATATTTGAGCAAAGTTTAATGACTGTAGGTCAAAGGGGTCAGGAGATATGCTCGTTCAAAGTTTGCATTTTCAGACGATTGCTATAGCGCCACCTTTGGGCCAATCAGTGCAATTCTTTCACACAGATATTCTGTAGTCCTCCTCTACAGCTGTAGCAAGTCTTCATAAAACGTGTTAAAAAAATTTTTTTGTCTAAGTCTGGCGGCCATGTTGTTTTGTCAATCAACTTAAATCTTACTTAAGCATTTAGGGCTTTGATCCCTGATTGTGTGACAGTTGGTCCCGCTCAAATCCAACAATTCTTCTAGGAACTGTGGTCATTTTAGTGAAAAACCACGCCCTTTTGATGCCACGCCCCAATTGGAAAAACATGGGTACCATCTTGTTTAGAATTTAATGATGAACAATGTTTGTATTGGGGTCAAGATCATAGGAGTCCACCTTGAAGTCGATATAAGCGTTTTTGTGTTTGGCGTTGTTAAGCCACACCTTCTTTCAAAGTTAATAGCTCCTGGGGGCCTTATGCTTAATTGCACAGACTTTTACAAAGGAATTATTAAAGATATTGGTCCAAAGATTATGTGTGGCCAAGGATTTCTGTGTATCTCAAAAAAGCTAGGGCTTTTACATTGTTTCATGTTTCTCACAAGATTCAAAATGGCGGAAAATCTATCATGGCGGGAGTCATAGGTTCTTGAGGCATATTTGTTCAGCATGAGGTGATGCATATATGGTCAAAGATTCATGACTGTAGGTCAATGGGGTCAGGAGATATGCTTGTTCAAAGTTTGGATTTTCATGCGATTGCTATAGCGCCACCTTTGGGCCAATCAGTGCAATTTTTTCACACAGATATTCTGTTGTCCTCCTATACAGGTTTAGCAAGTTTTTTTCAGAATTAACCAAGCGGTTTAGGCTGTGTAAGTCAAACACTGTGCATAATAATAATAATTAAAGCTGCAAGCAGCGATTAACGGGTGTCGAGGCTTAGGCAGACAAGGCAGACCAGTGAGACTTTGACAGATTTTATACAGTTGATGAAGTTGGAATGGCCTCAGCTCAATTGCGGTGATTGGCCTTCAATGTTTTATGAAAGTGTATCAAAGTCAGGGTTCAGCAGTTACGCTTCTTTAACGCTTTAAAATAGAATCATAACTGGCATAGCATGTAGACAGACACACACGGTAGTGACAAGTGCATTGCATCAACATTGCAAACAGTTTGGTCAGTGCTTAAGGAGTTAACATTGTACTGTATTCTTTTTGGTTTAAATGAAGGAAGTATTATATATTGTCATACAGTATGAAGATAATGATGGTAAGAGTAGTTGAATGGGGTGTTTTTAATGTAATGACAGCTTCAGACACACACACACACGCACACACATACAAGTATTGTTTATGGTTTAAATCAAGGAAGTGTTATATATTGTCATATAGTATGAACATAATGATAGTATGAGTAGTTAATTGAGGTGTTTTTAATGTAATGACAGCTTCAGACACACACACACACTTTAGGTTTACTTTGATCAAACACTGTTTAGAAAAGTGAGACAAAAGTATTATATATTGTCATACTGTATGAAGATAATGATAGTAAATGGGTTGTTTTTAATGTAATGACAGCTTCAGACATACACACACTTTAGGTTTACTTTGATCAAACACTGTTTAGAAAAGTGAGACAAAAGTATTATATATTGTCATACAGTGTGAAGATAATGATAGTAAATGGATTGTTGTTAAAGAAATGATAGCTTCAGACACACACACACACACACACACTTTAGGTTTACTTTGATAAAACACTGTTTAGAAAAGTGAGAGAAAAGTTTTATATATTGTCATACAGTATGAAGATAATGATAGTAAATGGATTGTTTTTAATGTTGTGACAGCTTCAGACACACACACACTTTAGGTTTACTTTGATCAAACACTGTAATGGATTGTTTTTAATGTAATGACAGCTTCAGACACACACACACTTAGGTTTACTTTGATCAAACACTGTTTAGAAAAGTGAGAGAAAAGTATTATATATTGTCATACAGTATGAAGATAATGATAGTAAATGGGTTGTTTTTAATGTAATGACAGCTTCAGACACACACACACACACACACACACACACACACACACACACACACACACACACACACACACACACACACACACACACACACACACACACTAGCTATGCGAGTTATGATTTTATTGTAAACTGTTTTTAAAGAAATGATAGCTTCAGACACACACACACACACACTTTAGGTTTACTTTCATAAAACACTGTTTAGAAAAGTGAGAGAAAAGTTTTATATATTGTCATACAGTATGAAGATAATGATAGTTAGAGTGGTTCAATGGGATTGGAATCACGGCATCCTCACCTGTTTGAGCCTCTGGCAGCCATGTTTTTGGGCATAATTGGAAAAGTGAGAAATCTATCTTGTTCGGAATTTCATGCTGAACAACCTTTCTATTATAGTCAAGATGATTAGAGTCCATATAGATTTGTGAAAACGCATTTTAAGCCCATTCTGACGGTTTTTTGCTTCTGGAAGCCATTTTGGTTTATCAAAATTAAAATCTGAAAATGTACTGTTGTTCAGAATTCCATGCCCAACAACATTTGTATTGGACACAAGATCATAGGACACCATCTTGATGTCGATATAAGCATATTTGTGTTCGGCGTGGTTAAGCCACACCTTCTTTCAAAGTTAATGGCTCCTGGGGGCCTTATGTTTTATTGCACAGACTTTTCGTGAGAGCATATTAAAGACATTGGTCCAAAGATTATGTGTGCCAAAGGATTTCCGTGTATCTCAAAAAACGTAGGACCCCTACAGATTTTAATGTTTTTCAAAAAATGCAAAATGGCGAAAAATCCATCATGGCGGAAGTCATAGGTTCTTGAGGCACATTTGTTCAGCATGTGAAGATGCATATATGAGCGAAGTCTCATGATTGTAGGTCAAAGGGGTCAGGAGATATGCTTGTTCAAAGTTTGCATTTTCAGACGATTGCTATAGCGCCACCTTTGGGCCAATCAGTGCAATTCTTTCACACAGATATTCTGTAGTCCTCCTCTACAGCTCTAGCAAGTATTCATAAAACGTGGCAAAACATTTTTTTTGTCGTAGTCTGGCGGCCAGGTTGTTTTGTCAATCAACTCAAATCTTACTTAAGCATTTGGGGCTTTGATCCCTGTTTGTGTGACAGTTGGTCCCGCTCAAATCCAACAATCCATCTAGGAACTGTGGTCATTTTAGTCAAAAACCACGCCCTTTTGATGCCACGCCCCAATTGAAAAAACATGGGTACCATCTTGTTTAGAATTTAATGATGAACAATGTTTGTACTGGGGTCAAGATCATAGGACTCCACCTTGAAGTCGATATAAGCATTTTTGTGTTCGGCGTTGTTAAGCCACACCTTCTTTCAAAGTTAATGGCTCCTGGGGGCCTTATGCGTTATTGCACAGACTTTTAGAAAGACAGATTAAAGATATTGGTCCAAAGATTATGTGTGCCCAAGGATTTCTGTGTATCTCAAAAACCCTAGGGTTTTTACATTTTTTCATGTTTCTCACAAAATTCAAAATGGCGGAAATCCAACATGGCGGAAGTCATAGGTTCTTGTGGCATATTTGTTCAGCATGAGGAGATGCATATATGGTCAAAGTTTTATGACTGTAGGTCAATGGGGTCAGGAGATATGCTTGTTCAAAGTTTGCATTTTCATGCGATTGCTATAGCGCCACCTTTGGGCCAATCAGTGCAATTTTTTCACACAGATCTCCTGTTCTCCTCCTCTACAGCTGTACCAAGTTTTATCAAAACTTATCAAGCGGTTTTGGCTGTGTAAGTCAAACGCTGTTTATAATAATAATAATATCAGCAATAACAAGAGGTTGTCTTGGACTTCGTCCTCGACACCCTAATTAAAGCTGCAAGCAGCATTTAGCGGGTGTCGAGGTTTATGCAGACGAGGCAGACCAGTAAGACTTTTAAAGATTTTATACAGTTGATGAGGTTGGAATGGCCTCAGCTCAATTGCGGTGATTGGCCTTCGATGTTTTATGAAAGTGTTTCAAAGTCAGGGTTCAGCAGTTACGCTCGTTTAACGCTTTAAAATAGAATCATAACCGGCATAGCATTTAGACACACACACACGAAAGTGGCAAGTGCATTGCATCAACATGTCAAACAGTTAGGTCAGTGCTTATGGACTTTACATTGTACTGTATTCTTTTTGGTTTAAATCAAGGAAGAAGCTTTACTTTGATCAAGCACTGTTTAGAAAAGTGAGAGAAAGGTATTATATATTGTCATACAGCATGAAGATAATGATAGTAAATGGATTGTTTTTAATGTAACGACAGCTTCAGACACACACACACACTTTAGGTTTACTTTGATCAAACAGTGTTTAGAAAAGTGAGAGAAAAGTTTTATATATTGTCATACAGTACGAAGATAAAGACACCTTAGGTTTACTTTGATCAAACACTGTTTAGAAAAGTGAGAGTAAAGTTTTATATATTGTCATACAGTATGAAAATAATGATAGTTAGAGTGGTTCAATGGGATTGGAATCACAACATTCTAACCGGTTTGAGCCTCTGGCAGCCATGTTTTTGGGCATAATTGGAAAAGTGAGAAATCTATCTTGTTCGGAATTTCATGATGAACAACTTTTCTATTATAGTCAAGATGATTAGAGTCCATATAGATTTTTGAAAACGCATTTTAAGCCCATTGGGACGGTTTTTTGCTTCTGGCGGCCATGTTGTTTTACCAAAATTAAAATCACAAATAGTAATCTTGTTCAGAATGTTATGCCCAACAACTTTTATATTGGACACAAGATCATAAGAATCCATACAGATGTCGAAAAACGCATTTACGTCCATTTAGACCGTTGTTAGCCTCTTGCGGCCATGTTGTTTCAAGAAAATAGAAAAAGTGAAAACTTCATCTTGTGTAGAATTTCATGGCCACCAATTCATCAATTTCACTTAAGATCATAGGAGTATTCCTTGATGTGGGAAAAAGCATTTTAATTTTGTTTTCTGTTTTTTTCATCTGGCGGCCATGTTGTTTTGTCAATCAACTTATATCTTATTTAAGCATTTGAGGTTTATAATCCTGATTGTGTGACAGTTGATCCCGCTCATCTCCAACACTTCCTCTAGGAACTGTGGTCATTTTAGTCAGAAGCCACGCCCTTTTTTATGCCACGCCCCAATTGAAAAAACATGGGTACCATGTTGTTCAGAATTTAATCTTGAACAACGTTTGTATTGGAGCCAAGATCATAGGACTCCACCTTGATGTCAATATAAGCATTTTTGTGTTCGGCGTTGTTAAGCCACACCTTCTTTCAAAGTTAATGTCTCCTGGGGGCCTTAAGTTTTATTGCAAAGACTTTTCAAAAGGATAGATTAAAGATATTGGTCCAAAGATTATGTGTACCCAAGGATTTCAGTGTATCTCAAAAAACCTAGGGCTTTTACATTTTTTCATGTTTTTCACAAAATTCAAAATGGCGGAAAATCCATCATGGCGGAAGTCATAGGTTATTGAGGCATATTTGTTCAGCATGAGAAGATGCATCTATGGTCAAAGTTTCATGACTGTAGGTCAAAGTAGTGTGGAGATATGATTTGCCAATTTTGGACGATTGCAATAGCGCCACCTTTGGGCCAATCAGTGCAGTTTTTTCACACAGATCTTCTGTAGTCCTCCTCTACAGCTCTATTAAGTTTTTATAAGAATTTATCAAGCGGTTTAGGCTGTGTAAGTCGAATTTCGGCGGCAGACTAATAATAATACCAGCAATAACAAGAGGTTGTCTTGGACTTCGTCCTCGACACCCTAATTAAAGCTGCAAGCAGCATTTAGCGGGTGTCGAGGTTTGTGCAGACGAGGCAGACCAGTGAGACTTTTAAAGATTTTATACAGTTGATGAGGTTGGAATGGCCTCAGCTCAATTGCGGTGATTGGCCTTCAATGTTTTGTGAAAGTGTATCAAAGTCAGGGTTCAGCAGTTACGCTTCTTTTAACGCTTTAAAATAGAATCGTAACCGGCATAGCATTTAGACACACACACACACAAAAGTGGCAAGTGCATTGCATCAACATTGCAAACAGTTAGGTCAGTGCTTACTGCTGACATTGTACTGTATTGTTTTTGGTTTAAATCAAGGAATAAGCTTTACTTTGATCAAACACTGTTTAGAAAAGTGAGAGAAAAGTATTATATATTGTCATACAGTATGAAGATAATGATAGTAAATGGATTGTTTTTAATGTAATGACAGCTTCAGACACACACACACTTTAGGTTTACTTTGATATAACACTGTTTAGAAAAGTGAGACAAAAGTATTATATATTGTCATACAGTATGAAGATAATGATAGTAAATGGATTGTTTTTAATGTAATGACAGCTTCAGACACACACACACACAGTTTAGGTTTACCTTGACCAAACACTGTAATGGATTGTTTTTAATGTAATGACTGCTTCAGACACACACACACTTTAGGTTTACTTTGATCAAACACTGTTTAGAAAAGTGAGAGAAAAGTATTATATATTGTCATACAGTATGAAGATAATGATAGTAAATGGTTTGTTTTTAATGTAATGACAGCTTCAGACACACACACACACTTTAGGTTTACTTTGATCAAACACTGTAATGGATTGTTTTTAATGTAATGACAGCTTCAGACACTCACACACTTTAGGTTTACTTTGATCAAACATTGTTTAGAAAAGTGAGACAAAAGTATTATATATTGTCATACAGTATGAAGATAATGATAGTAAATGGGTTGTTTTGAATGTTGTGACAGCTTCAGACACACACACACACACACACAAGTATTGTTTTAGGTTTGAATCAAGGAAGTATTATATATTGGCAAACAGTATGAAGATAATGATAGTAAATGGATTGTTTTTAATGTAATGACAGCTTCACACTAGCTATGCCAGTTATGATGTTATTGTAAACTGTTTTTAAAGAAATGATAGCTTCAGACACACACACACACACACACACTTTAGGTTTACTTTGATAAAACACTGTTTAGAAAAGTGAGACTAAAGTTTTATATATTGTCATACAGTATGAAGATAAAGACACCTTAGGTTTACTTGGATCAAACACTGTTTAGAAAAGTGAGAGAAAGGTGTTACATATTGTCATACAGTATGAAGATAATGATAGTTAGAGTGGTTCAATGGGATTGGAATCAATGCATTGTAACCGGTTTGAGCCTCTGGCAGCCATGTTTTTGGGCATAATTGGAAAAGTGAGAAATCTATCTTGTTCGGAATTTCATGCTGAACAACTTTTCTATTATAGTGAAGATGATTAGAGTCCATATAGATTTGTGAAAACGCATTTTAAGCCCATTCTGACGTTTTGTAGTTACTGGCGGCCATTTTGTTTTACCAAAACTAAAATCTGAAAATGTACTCTTGTTCAGAATTCCATGCCCAACAACTTTTCTATTGTACTCAAGATGATAGAAGTCCATATAGATTGTTGAAAACGCATTTTAAGCCCATTCGGACGGTTTTCTGTGTCTGGCGGCCATTTTGTTTTAGCAAAATTAAAATATGAAACTTAACTCTTGTTCAGAATTCCATGTCCAACAACATTTGTATTGGACACAAGATCATAGGACACAATGTTGATGTCGATATAAGCATTATTGTGTTCGGCGTGGTTAAGCCACACCTTCTTTCAAAGTTAATGGCTCCTGGGGGCCTTATGCTATATTGCACAGACGTTTCGTGAGAGAATATTAAAGACATTGGTCCATAGATTATGTGTGCCAAAGGATTTCCGTTTATCTTAAAAAACGTAAGAGCCCTACTGATTTTAATGTTTTTCACAAAATTCAAAATGGCGAAAAATCCATCATGGCGGAAGTCATAGGTTCTTGAGGCACATTTGTTCAGCATGTGAAGATGCATATATCAGAAAAGTTCCATGACTGTAGGTCAAAGGGGCCAGGAGATATGCTTGTTCAAAGTTTGCATTTTCAGACGATTGCTATAGTGCCACCTTTGGGCCAATCAGTGCAATTCTTTCACACAGATATTCTGTAGTCCTCCTCTACAGCTGTAGCAAGTCATCATAAAATGTGTTAAAAAAATTTTTTTGTCTAAGTCTGGCGGCCATGTTGTTTTGTCAATCAACTTAAATCTTACTTAAGCATTTAGGGCTTTGATCCCTGATTGTGTGACAGTTGGTCCCGCTCAAATCCAACAATTCTTCTAGGAACTGTGGTCATTTTAGTCAAAAACCACGCCCTTTTGATGCCACGCCCCAATTGAAAAAACATGGGTACCATCTTGTTTAGAATTTAATGATGAACAATGTTTGTATTGGGGTCAAGATCATAGGAGTCCACCTTGATGTCGATATAAGCATTTTTGTGTTTGGCGTTGTTAAGCCACACCTTCTTTCAAAGTTAATAGCTCCTGGGGGCCTTATGCTTAATTGCACAGACTTTTACAAAGGATTGATTAAAGATATTGGTCCAAAGATTATGTGTGGCCAAGGATATCTGTGTATCTCAAAAAAGCTAGGGCTTTTACATTTTTTCATGTTTCTCACAAGATTCAAAATGGCGGAAAATCTATCATGGCGGGAGTCATAGGTTCTTGAGGCATATTTGTTCAGCATGAGGAGATGCATATATGGTCAAAGTTTTATTACTGTAGGTCAATGGGGTCAGGAGATATGCTTGTTCAAAGTTTGGATTTTCATGCGATTGCTATAGCGCCACCTTTGGGCCAATCAGTGCAATTTTTTCACACAGATCTTCTGTTCTCCTCCTCTACAGCTGTACCAAGTTTTATCAAAACTTATCAAGCGGTTTTGGCTGTGTAAGTCAAACGCTGTTTATAATAATAATAATATCAGCAATAACAAGAGGTTGTCTTGGACTTCGTCCTCGACACCCTAATAATAATAATAAAACCAGCAATAACAAGAGGTTGTCTTGCACTTCGTGCTCGACACCCTAATAATAAAACCAGCAATAACAAGAGGTTGTCTTGGACTTCGTCCTCGACACCCTAATTAAAGCTGCAAGCAGCGATTAACGGGTGTCGAGGTTTAGGCAGACGAGACAGACCAGTAAGACTTTTACAGATGTTATACAGTTGATGAGGTTGGAATGGCCTCAGCTTAATTGTGGTGATTAGCCTTCGATGTTTTATGAAAGTGTATCAAAGTCAGGGTTCAGCAGTTACGCTCGTTTAACGCTTTAAAATAGAATCATAACTGGCATAGCATTTAGACACACACACACACACAGGAAAGTGGCAAGTGCATTGCATCAACATTGCAAACAGTTAGGTCAGTGCTTGTGGACTTTACATTGTACTGTATTGTTTTTGGTTTAAATCAAGGAAGAAGCTTTACTTTGACCAAACACTGTTTAGAAAAGTGAGACAAAAGTTTTATATATTGTCATACAGTATGAAGATAATGATAATTGTTTTTAATGTAATGACAGCTTCACACATACACACATTTTAGGTTTACTTTGATCAAACACTGTTTAGAAAAGTGAGACAAAAGTTTTATATATTGTCATACAGTATGAAGATAATGATAGTAAGAGTGGTTCAATGGGATTGGAACCAAGGCATTCTCACAGTTTTGAGCCTCTGGCAGCCATGTATTTGGGCATAATTTGAAAAGTGAGATATCTATCTTGTTCAGAATTTCATGCTGAACAACCTTTCTAATATAGTCAAGATGATTAGAGTCCATATAGATTTGTGAAAACGCATTTTAAGCCCATTCTGACGGTTTCTTTGCTTCTGGCAGCCATTTTGTTTTACCAAAATTAAAATCTGAAAATGTACTGTTGTTCACAATTCCATGCCCAACAACATTTGTATTGGACACAAGATCATAGGACACCATCTTGATGTCGATATAAGCATATTTGTGTTCGGCGTGGTTAAGCCGCACCTTCTTTCAAAGTTAATGGCTCATGGGGGCCTTATGTTTTATTGCACCGACTTTTCGTGAGAGCTTATTAAAGACATTGGTCCAAATATTATGTGTGCCAAAGGATTTCTGTGTATCTCAAAAAACGTAGGACCCCTACTGATTTTAATGTTTTTCACAAAATTCAAAATGGCAAAAAATCCATCATGGCGGAAGTCAGAGGTTCTTGAGGCACATTTGTTCAGCATGTGAAGATGCATATATGGCCAATGTTTCATGACTGTAGGTCAAAGGGGTCAGGAGATATGCTTGTTCAAAGTTTGCATTTGCAGACGATTGCTATAGCACCACCTTTGGGCCAATCAGTGAAATTCTTTCACACAGATATTCTGTAGTCCTCCTCTACAGCTGTAGCAAGTGTTCATAAAACGTGCCCAAAATTTTTTTTTGTCGTAGTCTGGCGGCCATGTTGTTTTGTCAATCAACTTAAATCTTACTTAAGCATTTGGGGCTTTGATCCCTGATTGTGTGACAGTTGGTCCCGCTCAAATCCAACAATCCTTCTAGGAACTGTGGTCATTTTAGTCAAAAACAACGCCCTTTTGATGCCACGCCCCAATTGAAAAAACATGGGTACCATCTTGTTTCGAATTTAATGATGACAATTTTTTGTATTGGGGTCAAGATCATAGGACTCCACCTTGATGTCGATATAAGCATTTTTGTGTTTGGCGTTGTTAAGCCACACCTTCTTTCAAAGTTAATGGCTCCTGGGGGCCTTATGCTTTATTGCACAGACTTTTACAAAGATCATATTAAAGATATTGGTCCAAAGATTATGTGTGCCCAAGGATTTCTGTGTATCTCAAAAACCCTAGGGCTTTTACATTTTTTCATGTTTCTCACAAAATTCAAAATGGCGGAAGATCCATCATGGCGGAAGTCATAGGTTCTTGAGGCATATTTGTTCAGCATGAGGAGATGCATCTATGGTCAAAGTTTTATGACTGTAGGTCAAAGGGGTCAGGAGATATGCTTGTTCAAAGTTTGCATTTTCATGCGATTGCTATAGCGCCACAATTGGGCCAATCAGTGCAATTTTTTCACACAGATCTTCTGTTCTCCTCCTCTACAGCTGTACCAAGTTCAAAACTTATCAAGCGGTTTTGGCTGTGTAAGTCAAACGCTGTTTATAATAATAATAATAACAGCAATAACAAGAGGTTGTCTTGGACTTCGTCCTCGACACCCTAATAATAATATCAGCAATAACAAGAGGTTGTCTTGGACTTCATCCTCGACACCCTAATAAATGAACAAAATAATGTTATCTGTCACCATCATGTGGTGGGACGGGGCTTAACAATTCAATAATCCAATCCACAATTTATTTGTTGAGTCACTCAATTCAGGCATGAAATGAGGCAGGCAGTGGTTGGCCACCTTATACAACAATGCCTACAGGCTAGGCTCCATCATCCAATCCACTAACTCTCGGATGGGAGTCGAAGATCCTAATAACAATTAATTGAATTCATATAGTGCCTTTTCCTGAACCCAAGTGGTAAAAGCAACAAGAAAACCATAACATAAAATATTCAAAGCTCCTTATAGGCCAATTTAAAAGGGTGTGCTTTGAGTAGGGCTTTAAATATGTTGAGAGGGTTCGCTTTTCTGAGGGAGTGTGTTCCACAGCTGGGGAGCAGCACAGCTAAAGGATTGCTTGCCACTGTCTTGCATTTGCAAGGGGGCTGCTGCAAGGAGATCGAGCCTGAGGAGCGGAGCAAGCGACTGGGGTAGTACTGCCAGAGGAGGTCAGACAGGTAGGATGGGCCAGTGGCCTGGATGGCCTGGGAGGTGTGGACCGGGACCTTGAAGTAAAGGTCACTAGCCCCGATGCTAACCTGCCCCAGTTAGGAAATAGGTTGGCACTTGTTAGGCTCCCTTCATGACAACTCTCCATAATCTTTCTCAGAAACACTGACAGGATTTGATCCCTTATCAAATCTTTATCTCATTCACGTTATTTGAACCCAATGTCTTGTGTAGAGATAGAGTGCCGTTACATCTGCCATCAAAATATTGTAGGGTGTACGTTGCCTTTGTCCACGTGTAATCTCATTCCGCTCTCAACACGTAAATGACATGTTTCCGGAGCACCTCCTCTCCACATGTATGAATCTTAGATTATATAATATTATGAGAGAGAATTAAAGAAAGAGAAGAGGGAAGTCTGCATTCACGTCTGTATAACAACATGCATCAGATACGAACAGTGTCGTGTTGCCTCGGAGCAAGTCAGGATGAAACAGGCAATAAGAGGCTCAGCTGTTTGATTAGCGCTCTACTAGGCCTGACCTTTGGGGGCTGTGTACCGTTTCCAGGAACGGTTTTACAAAGGGACGTTTTCCTTTAAGTGAATTGAGCCGTTTTCCTTTTATTAAATGCACAGCTACACAGCCACAGAGACACACAAACAAACATGAACACACAGGACACTGTGTTGTGCGCATCGCAGCACCAACGCAGCGTGCACGCTACTAACATGGAGTGACTCCGCCAGAAATACAACAGGGTGGGCATTTTATCGGAAGGTGGGAACATAAACCTATATCAACTTCCACGAATGGCATCAGTCAAGCTTTCTCTACTGCGAAATTGTGTTTTGACTCCCAGACACCATGAAGGGCTCAGCATCCATCGTGTGGCTGGCAGCGGCGACGCAATCAGCCTACGCTGGGTGTGTCCCACAAGGGCGGAAGCAGTGGGCATTCGTCTCAATTGAAAATGCCAATGACAGACCTCGCCATCAAGGGGGACCGCAGGAGTGATAGTCGCCACTAGCCAAAGATGCTACTCACGCAGCGCCACAACCCAGATAATATGCCAATATGGACAACTCTCTTCCCACAGGGCTACAGGCTAATGCAACAACAACAACTGCTTAAAATACACCGATTTCAATGTCCTTGTTAATATTAGTATTGCACATTGTAGGCCCTACTTATGTAATATTTGTATTCCTTTAGAGCATCTAATATATGACTACACAAAAAGGCAGATAATTAAATTATGAGTTGTCCATATGAGTAATATAACACCTAGCTTGACACCATATTATAATGTCTGTTATGGTACTGCTATCGCTGCATCACAAAGGCTGTAATTGCGTTATATGATCAAATATGTAATAGGAGAACGTGAACCATAACAACACTTTGTCTCATATGTTCTAATCAAAAGGAGAAAAGCAAACAAGCAGGGATTGCAACATGAATTGATAGACATTTATTATTACACGAGAATGGGTGTGGTATAGCGTATTGTCCCCATGACACAGAAACCTACTTCACTACCAACAGTGTTGAATATTTTACATCGCTCCATATGAACGGAGGGAAGAAGAGGGCTAAGGGAGGAGAGTCAACTAGGAGCTACAAAACTAATTGTAGGCTTCTAAAAGCAGGTTCATTTTCCTTTCATCAACAGACAAAATACCCGTGTGTCTGGCATTAAGTGCACACTTGGCAGTGTAATAGTCTAGGCCTTCAGGGGTATCCTGTTGGGATGAGAATAAGCCATTCTTTCAATGTTGCTCCAGTTCCACAAAAAGTAGAATTTAAGGATTTATTGATATTCCTTTAGGTATTCATTTTACATACATTTTTAATACTCATATTTGTATTAAAAGATTATAAAAAAAGATAGTGTTAAAATTTAATGTTGAAAATGATATATGTAAATAATTGATCCGTCGGTATCTGTTAACCATGTATAGTGTAGCATCTTTGGGTTTTAAAGTACATAAAACAAGCTGGAAACATAAAACAAGCAAACATAGCTGTGTTGTCATCTGTGTAATTGGACATCTGTGTCTGCATGTCTTATTAGTTTTGTTTGCTTGTTTTCCATCTCTGAGCACCCTAGCCTCTTACTGAAGAACGACTACCATGAAAAATTAAAGAGCTACCTTTAGGGGCTGTTGAATTGTTTGTAAATGAAAAGCAAGTAGGTTACAAATGAAAATTGAAATAGGGAAACTTCAGATATATCACTTGTATGCAATTAAGCATTTCTTTTCAAAGAGGGGCTCCTTAGATGTCAACATTACGAACAAATATGCAAAAAATTTAAATGTATTGTCTTGTTAAGATGTAATAATTGTGGATGTACACCCAAAAGGTATCAATTGTTGCTCAGATGAAACTAACTTAACATTTGCTTAGTCAATTAATCAATATGTATTTTTATGGTTATTTTTTTGCAACTCCAACCTAAGTAAACAGTAATAGTAAACAGTAGCATGAGTAAGCAATCAACGTAATACCACAAACCCAGACTGCAGTCCAAATCAAAAAAATGAAACACATACATGAGCATACGCACATTACATAAGGGTGGTCCGCTCCTCTATGACCCAATGAAGTGAATCATCTCAAACAGCTACGGACTAAGAATAGCAAAGCGTTGCTAAAACAACATTGTTCACCACGACTCCACATTTGTGGAAATGTATCCCGGGGATAATAGGAGGTTCTTGTACGTTGAGGTGCTTGATCGGCTTCTGATAAGCGTGTTGAGTGAAGTCATGTTCCATTGAGTCCATGTTTCCGGCTACGCTGTCACCTCTACGTCGGTGCGTGCCACCCTACTCTACAGCCGATTCAACGGGATGGAAGAGAGATGCTTGGCCTCAACTCCACCGGAGAGACGTGCACTTAGAAGTGATCCTCTTGCCAAATACACTTATCAACATGATGACACCGACAGAACTGCCATGGTGTGTGATTAAAACAACAACATAAAAGAGCGGAGGAGCTCATTGATTAAAAGGCTATAGTCTGCACAAACTTCAGCTGAATGACAACATTTTAGTTCACATAATTCCGCTGCGTATGGCTCAATCCAGGCGGTGGGCTCTCACAGTGGTTTTCGTTCTAACCAACCACAAGTCTGGGAACACCCAGACCACATAATAGTATATTAATAAAATAATATAATAATCACAATATGGGATAGGATACATAATATACATGTCCTGATGTGCACACTTATGTTACTTTTACGTTATTCTCACAAACATTACAGCAGTAAATAATGGGATACACGGAAAGGGTGTTGAACTTGTTTGAAGTTATCCTGGGTTTCAAAGCCTATAGAATAACGATGTGCCTAAATGAGAGGTGAGAGGTGAGAGGTGAGAGACAACATGAGCAATGGTGATGATAAGCAATTATAGGGGTCCGTCGCTGTATTGTCACAGAAAGGATGAGCACTGATAAAATATCTGGTTTAATTAAAAAAAGACATTATATAACATTTTCTAAAACAAATTGAGAAAAATGGAACGCATGGCCCATTTACCACAACCATCAATTTAAACATGCGACAGGACTGATAACAAATACCACTGCTAACAACCCAATATCAGCAGGGTGCAGGCCACCAATAACTACCAGAAGCAGCAAGAATGCTTATCAATTTAATTTGAATAGCAATATAAGTGATGGATACATGAAGTGATAGAGGCAGTAGGCTAATCGCCACCCAGTATAGAAAACGTGCTTGGCTCAATTAATCTGAAACTTAATGTTCAAGATACGCTTCTTTGGATGTGTATGTGAATGTGTATGTGAATGTGTATGTATGTGTGTTTTGATGAGGAAATGATGCTGTTTTCACGTTACGCGTTTCACCACACCAGTTCATAACTCACCGAGTCGCTTGCGTTTTTACGCAGCTCTGCCTCCTCGCCCACCGCCACCACAGCTGGGTCTACCACCAGCTTCTCGAAACACGCCGAGCCGAGAGATGAGCTTTTCTGTTGGGACATAATCAGCTGAGTGACGGCGAGCTTGGGGCTGCCGTGTGTGGTCAGCTCAGGCTTGCTCCCCGTAGGACCCGCAGCTGCCCCGAGGGGTTGCATGGGATCCCCTGCACTGGTACCGGGGAGCGGGTCATCTCCACGAGACACGTCCTCCTTGACAGACCGCGGATGAGAGCTGCACAGATTGGGTTGGGACGACGAAAAGACGCGGTCCATCTGTTTCTTTTTCCTTTTAAACATCCACAGACCCGATTCCTTTTTACTGCCATCTGCCCCACCGAAACTTCGACGTTCGGAACCCAATTTGGGGCTAAGCCACGGTTTGGTTTTCACTGTGAAATTCTTCCACATTCTACGTTGGTATGATTGCGATTCTTGTCCCTTATTGGTGCTGCTGCTCTCCTCCTTGGGTGTCCTATCCTCCATGGTGCTTGTGCAGCAACCTGCCAGCCTGAGCCCACTCTGTGTATTGAATGAATGTCAACGTGTGCAGATATAGCGTAGTACCACTTCTTCCACTGACGACGATGATCAGAGTGCCAAGCCGATCCCGCGTAACGTGAGGAGTGGGTAGTCTTGTTGTATCACATTCAAAATAATCCAATGCTTCGCAAGCAGGGAAGTGGGTGAATGCAAGGTTGTGATACGACCAACATATTTAGTTTTTGTTTTTCTTGTAATTATCCTGGCGTTCTTAAAATGACGCAATTTGTCGCACAATAGTGTGTCATTCTATGTTTTTAGCATATCGGCGCGCAGAACAATCATACAGTTTGACATTCAGTGTTTATCTTACGGGACTAACATCATTCAAGGTGTGTGTGCTAAACTCTCGCACAGGCTTTAAAGCAACGTATTGAAATGAACTGCTGCTGATGTTAAAAGTAGTGGGCTATATAGCGCCCCCAACTGGCCGGCTTGTTGGATAACTAATCGCCGAACGCCGGCGATTGCGTAATACAAACCGCATAATTGCCTTTCGAAATGTACTCTTTTATTTTAGGGTTATATTATCTCAGCCTGATATCTGTTTGTATGTGCACCTGCACACACATATACCTAGGCCTATATATGTTTGTTGATCAGTTTAGACTGTACATCTTTTTTAGAATAGACCTATAATAGGAGTTTAGTATTGACTTGGAAATTTACTGAGATGTAGGAGCACCTTGATTCGTTGGGGTTTTGCCTATACTGAGGACCAGATATGTAACAGAGCTGCAGTCAGACCCCGCAATCGATAGGCCTATTGCTCAATTGACCCAGCCAGGCAACTAAGATGCTGTAACCGCTGCAGTGCATAATTACTCATTGCCACCAACCAACCAACCCTGTGGGCCCTGTTCCAGCATTGTCCTGCACTGGAGACCAATGCACGGACACCAGTCGATCTCTCTCTCTCTCTCTCTCTCTCTCTCTCTCTCTCTCTCTCTCTCTCTCTCTCTCTCTCTCTCTCTCTCTCTCTCTCTCTCTCTCTCTCTCTCTCTCTCTCTCTCTCTCTCTCTCTCTCTCTCTCTCTCTCTCTCTCTCTCTCTCTCTCTCTCTCTCTCTCTCTCTCTCTGAGAGATCACTATATCCTCTATATTATCCCAGTGCTCCCACTATACAACAGGCCTACTGACCGTACCAGAGCTTTGCAGTCTTGATTTATTTATTAAGGACAATGACAGTATGGGATATCATTTTAAATGGCCAGTAAAAGCCTGCTAAATTCCCAAGTGTCATTAGTAGGTTATAGTTGATTGAATAATGGCTTCCTAATGATGACCTTTTTCAGGTCCAGTGACCCCAAAGCTAAACACTACAAGGTAATGCCATGCCACAATGCAATCATCTACACCATACAATACCTCATACACTATCCGGTCGTTTTCTCATTCATCTCATGATGCTGTTATGTGCTTTTTGTTCCCATTGTGAGGAGTGGAGTCCACCACCATGCCTCCTAGGACATTGGTGGTTCATTATAATCATGCACAAGGAAGGGTGCGCCTTCATTAGATGGGGTGGTTGGGAGGATAGAAGCATCCATATTTCATGTTTCAATTTATATTCAAATGGATTACAACCACAACACTGCCATTCACCAACCATAGAGCCTGTAAGGCTTCTAAATCAACACACACACACCCGAGATTGCATATCTCAAACTCCATAATATTATCCCATGGAAAAGTGTCATTGAAGTGTTGTATGGGCTTACATACTGACGTTATTATGTTGTGCATGTTTAGGTTATGGATGGGGATTGAGTCCTTGATTCATTTCTCTATCTCAATAGGAGTTAATTTTCATCTGGATACTAACACTGGGAGCAGCACTTTCAGATAAGCAACCCTCACTTGCTGAGAAATAAATCCATGTGTTTGGCCGGTAGTCGATTTTTACTGATTGAGTACTGTATTGAGGTCCAGACATGGTACAGGGCCTCATAGATAAATGACATGACCCATGAAAAGTTAAGTGAATGAGCCCTTTGAGGGAAGACAAAACTGCATGCTAGTGCTCTCTATCCTACAATAACACATCAACGCAAAGACTCCTCAGTGAGACACACTATAGAGGCATTTCATCTCACACACACACACATACACACACAGAATAAACTGCTTGGATATATACATTGACACTTCCTATAATGGCTCCCTCTCTGCTTCTTAGAGCCTTGTGCCATCATTCTTTTCTTTCTGGATACAAAGACCTTTATAATGTCTTTGAAGTCCATCTGCTCAGTAATTTCAGTTTCATACTCAATGGAAAGTAGCCTATTGTCAGGTTATTCAGCCTGTCCTGGCTCATTGTGGAACTCTTGTAATGCCTCACTAATTGAATTTGCTGAAAATATCTCTCTCCTCCTGCTACATTAGCGTGCAGAATCTTGATCGCATTGTGATCCGATGTGCCATGCATCCACTGGCCAGGTCAGGTGTGGACACAATCCGGCCACGAGCTCATCCCATAGATGGCTATACGTAATTAAAACCATGCCCCATGCCCTGAATGGAAAAATGAGGCTTGTACCACCTGATCATTTAGTAATTTCCTGAAAATGTGCACTTAACTTGATTGAAAATGTTATAAAACCAAAATAATGTAATAACATGTCCAGACTGATATTGTAATAACATTTTACCGATAATGTGATACTTTCAGGTGGGTCATTTTGACGGATAATTTAATAATGTAAAAAAGTATGCTTTTTTTCACGGATATCTGAAGTGTGCAAGAAGGCCTATACCAACCATAAACAAACCATTGAGTCTGTTTACTAATTCATTTAATCTTACTTTTTATTATTATATCTACTTTTTTACATTATATCTTTCTTTTCACTGAGGCTTCATGCTATTGCGCTATCCCTCTTTGCTAATGTTACACAGCAAATTTCCCTGCTGTGGGATTAATAAAGGCTCATCTTAACCGCAAGTCAAGTCAAGTAAATGTTATTTGTATAGCCCTTAATCACAGTTGCAAAGGGCTTTACAGGCCATATATTACTGACACCCCATAACCCTAGGCCCCCCATAGGGCAACAGAAGGAACAAAGAGTGGAGAATCCCTCCTTCCAGGGATGGTAAGAAGTGCAATGGGTTCACAATTGGAATCATTGATTACACCATTATAGGCATCAGGCAATTCAAAGATATGCATATTGGCCATTTTACTATGATTAATGACCTGGTAATGTCAGGTCATTATTATTGTTTTGAATGCTCACTGTAGCTCAAATAAGAGTAGCAATCAACCCAAAACCTAATAGCTCAGCTTCTTTTCAGCTTGGCTGAGGTAGGCTGCCACCTGCTTCGGCCTACACATCAAACTCAAATCATAGTGTTGACAAGTTTACTGTGTGGCCGACAACAGTAACCAAGTGACCAGAACAAACAAATGAATCAAGCTTAGGTACTGCCCTGGTCTGTAAGTATCCTGGAAAGCATTTTATACCATACAATAATCTATATTTGTTGGTATTTGCATCGATAAGGAAACCTATTGTATTCCAACGGCAGATTAGACAGTATCCTGAATTGTGTCTATTAGAGCTTACATTAATACTGCAGTTATTATACTTTAATGAAATCGTTGGATTAAGTACAACAGGCAAATAAGAAGGACTAAGTAACAAATCGTAGGAAATATTGTTGGACTATTTTCCTTTTTCAGATAAGCCACTCAGAAGGAGCCATGTCACGCAAGTCAATGTTACATCAGAATCACAGCAAGTAAATCAAATCAGCTACCAGTGTGCTTTTTATTTACTTTTCTTTATTTACCATGGCAACAATATCTTATTTGTTATGAGAAGTGAAATCATCTATGTTTATGTGTTATTTTATGCAGTTCATTTAACACCCATATGCTATTGTATTTTCTATATTGTTGTTTGGACAGAAATCAGCAGGCTGTGTACTTCTAGTAACCTCCCTTCAAATGCTGTGGATCCCCCTTCATCAAATTAATCCTTTATTTATTGTATAAAGTTAAATTAACCTTAGATTTGATTCATCTACTATTTTGTATCTTCGTTTTACGTCGCCAGTCAACACATAGTATGCTTAAAGCTTGAGCTTGAGTAGTGGTTCTCACGTTTTCGTTTGACCATTTGCCCTTGATATAGAGCCAAATGCATGAGAACCATGAGACTCATTCAAATCACGATTTAATAAAAGCAAAGTGGGGCAAGCAAAAATTGCTGACTGCAGCTTTAAATAATCCATAGCTGTATCTAATGAATTAGCTCAAGGCAGTCTGAATCCAGGTGAACGAGCCTAAACCAGTGAATATGTCAGTGTATAGTGGGTCACCTTTCATGTGTGTGCCATGTGTCTGTGCCTTGAGGGTCGATGTGTGGGAGGGGGGGTCCATAGGACGGGAATCGGTAGGGACCACCTCATGATACAATATTGCACGATTTTTGAATGCGATATGTGTTGCGATTCTGTAAATATTGTGATACGATATAAAAACGATTTTGTTTGTGAGACGGGTATGTAGGTAGACAGGTAGGCCATGCAATAATTTCATTCAGGCCAAATGAAATGATTGGACTAGCTTGTTACAGGCCTTTGAGAGCCACAGATACCGTTTTTTTCCCAAAATAAATTGTCAGAGCTTTTGATTTACTGATTGCTGTCGTGATGTAAAGAGAATTTCAACAAACATGCCCTAAAATGCTACAAAAATAAATTGCCGTAATACATTTCTTTAAAAAAGTATAAAAAATGATTTTTGAGTCATCTTGACGATGAAAGTATTGTGGAGTATAAAAATGGCAATATCACATGAATGGACTTCTTTCGCAATCCCTAGTGGTCTGGCTGGTCAGGAGGGCGCGCTGGGCCTGCTCCTGGAGCACGCTCTGAGGATCAAGGAGGAGGTGGCAGCCAGCCTCCAGTCCACCCAGGGCTCCATCCAGGTGGAGGCCCTGTCCCGCAGGCTGCTGGAGAACCACATCCACACCATCACACACATCGTCCAGCAGCTGAACATTAACATGCAGGTATGCACTAATCCACTGATAGTGTAAGTGTGTGTGTGTGCGTATATGTGTGTGTGTGTGTGTGTGTGTGAGTGTGCACACGCACGTGGGTGCATGCATGCATGTGTTTGCATATATGCATGCATGCATGTTGCAAATGAACTGTGTTAATCTGTTGGGCAACAAGGGGTTATGTAGCGCTATTTGTATTCCTGCACCCTCAACACAATATCCTCTTTTCTATAGGACTTCCACATACACGAGTGCACAAGCACATTTGAGCTTATTTACCTCCACTTGATTGGAATTGAAAATGGCAGAATGACTCAGTCAAAAACCCTTCCACGTCAAGAGAGTGTGTGTGTGTGTGTGTGTGTGTGTGTGTGTGTGTGTTTACACGTTATGCTGAGATCAGCACAGTTGAGTCAGATTTAGTGTTGCAGCATTCTGAAAGCCTTTCCAATTAAAATGCATTGCTCGTTAGTGTTTAAGAAAACAAGGAGGCATCTCTCTTCCAATCTCGGTGTCCTTAATACTCGTTTAATAGATTATGTGGTTGTGACTATCCCTTACTAGTAATAAGCGATTGAACACTACCAAACCATCACGTCATGGTAATGAAACTCATGGGAGGTTCTCAGGATGTGTGTGTGTGTGTGTGTGTGTGTGTGTGTGTGTGTGTGTGTGTGTGTGTGTGTGTGTGTGTGTGTGTGTGTGTGTGTGTGTGTGTGTGTGTGTGTGTGTGTGTGTGTGTGTGTGTGTGCGTGCGTGCGTGCGTGCGTGCGTGCGTGCGTGCGTGCGTGCGTGCGTGCGTGCGTGCGTGCGTGCGTGCGCGCGCGCGTGTGGAGGTGGGGGTAGGAAGAAGGGAAAGCTGAATATCCTGATCAATATTTGATCTGTGGTCTAAGCAAAGATAATTGTTTTAATTAATTTGTTCAAACTTGTCAGGTTCTACAGCATGATGTGATCGAGGATGAACATAAACTTAATTTTTTCACCCATCTGAATCATCATAACAGATCTTTGACATGTAATCGCAGTTTATATTTAGTTTAGTCAAATATGTGTGGGTGCCCTGTTCCATGGATTCACAGCTCAATTCCCACTTGGACCTCTGACAAGCTCAGTGTTCTCAAATAAGCCAGTTGACTTGAGGTTCAAAACAAAGGTAG
>JACYXH010000855.1:105000-147500 GCA_026745465.1 Lota lota
GTTATTGTTGTTGCAATATGAACATTACAAAAGGAAGAGAGGACCCAAATTGACTATGGGTTCTATTTACAGGTCTCTATCAAATAACATAATCAGATTAAAAAACATACTTCAACTGACTGTCAGCAGAAAATAAAGGACTGACAAGGAAAACAACCCAACAATACAACAATAAAATACTGAAATTAATTCAACACTTGGGTTCTCTGTATTTATAAATCACGAGGCGAGCTTCTATAATGCAGCTAAGCAGTTCTGAGCCACGCTGCCCTGACATTCATGACTGCCTCATCTACGTACCAATTTACTGCTCATTTACCCAGAGCCCTCGATCTCAGCCTCTATTAATCTGTCGCTCACACACACACACACACACACACAGTCTCTCTCTACTAACAGGTCTTATGAAAGCTCAGACATGAAAAGGGATTTAATAAATAAAAGGTACAGTACATTGGATATAAAACGGTGTACAGCACACATAAATTGAAGTCCGGCCACTTAATAGAGGGAGATGGTTTGAAAATAGGACTGCAAAAACATGAATGTGTCAATAACCAAACGGGGAAATTGGTGGCTGTGGCTAGGGGAAATAAACTGAGGGTGCATGCACATGTTTACACAACCTTTTAAATTCAAATGCAAGTTCTGACCAAACTTTCACCATATGAAATAAGAAGGCACAAATTGAGTCTAAAAGGAATTAATGTTGTAGTTCATTGTATATCTTTGTTGATCTATGTTTTTCCTCTCCTATTAATTGGACAGGGTTCAAGTATGTCCACGATGCCATTGAGTTTCTGAGGCAGATTGGTGACTCCAAGTCCCGCCACAGCAAAGACTATAACTTCGACAGGAGACACCCACAGGAATAGGACACTAGAGGAGCAACCTGAACTTAAAATGTAATTCTCCCGAAAGAAAACAATTCTCTCGGGCCTGTAAAATAAGGAGTATAATATAAAAATGTTTTATGTTATAGATTTCCCATTATGAGCATTCTTGACTCTAACATGAAATCGACTTTATCGCATTCCATCTTCAAGCATTTTATGTTCTCTTTATTACATTTCAGAATTGAGTTTACTACCTTTAGGGAACAGATAATGGTTGGCTATCTCAAATGTTTTTGTGGAATAAAAGTAATTTAAGAAATGCTCCCTGGCCTGGTGATGTTACTGAGTGTCAAGTGTGTCAACATTTTACCTGGTGTTGTAGAGTGGTTAAACTGTAAATTGACTAGGTTTATAGATTATAATAACATGGTAAGTGCCTTCCAATGACCAGTATGTCCAATTCCATTATAACACTGCAGTTATTGTTGGACGTGAAGAAAAACATCTGCCGAAACCCGGGATCGAACCAGGGACATTTAGATCTTCAGTCTAACGCTCTCCCAACTGAGCTATTTCGGCATATAACAACATCAAAAGGTAAACAAAACAGAAATACTATGCGTTTTCTGCACCCGTTGCTCAAGACAATATTAAAACGTTTTTGCAGTTTGTTCGTAGCTCAGGGAATTTGTTGCTTCGTTCTACACAACGGACGCCGTCAAAAGTTTTCGAGCTTCACTTCACAACGGACAAACAATACCGTTACACATGGTCAAAACGTTACCCTCAAAGCTACAAAAAGATATTGGCCAGTACGGGTATCGAACCCGCGACCTTGGCGTTATTAGCACCACGCTCTAACCAACTGAGCTAACCGGCCACGTAGGAGCCAGAGGTGGATAATACAAATTAAGTAGTATCTTCCACTATTTGGGCAAAGTGGTAAACTAATAATTGCCATACTAGGACTACAAAGCAGAACAATTAATGCAGCAGAATCCCAAAAGACGATCACTAATGTCGTACGTCTATTGTAAAGCCGCACAATACTGGTAGGATAGACGACAAATCAATGACAAATACTGGGTCTCTTCCAATGTCAGTTACCACAACCTTTTTACATGTTTGGTTCAAAGCTTAATACAAAGATCAATACTGTACGTGATCGTGCTACCAAATAATCACTTACAAAGGCTCCGCCTATGTAAAGAAAAATAGCATTCTGTTGTAACAGATCCTCTTTTTCACGATTTGCTATTTTACATATTTTACTATTACATTTTCATTTCATAGTCATCATGCATTCAATAAATAACTTCAAGAGACTTTCTTCTTTGAGTTGAGTTGTTTATTGTAGTGGGAATGAGTCATGGAAATAACCCAGGTATCTACCCCGTAGTTACCTTGAAGGCACACCAGTCTTGATGCTATATTACCAAGATTCTTTGCTACACAGTTTCTGAGGACAGTTTGACAATTTGAATGCAGGCTATGTCTCTGGGGAAGGCTTAAAAAGATGAGGAGGTGAGATGTGAATACAACTTGAGCAATCTCTGGTCTCCGCTCCCTTTGGCATGTTCCAAAAGAATCTACCCAAGAAGAAAATAAGAGAATTATTGAGCATGTACAAGTTTAACACAAACCACCAACACTACTACCATTACTAGCAAGCAAGACATTTATAATTTGAGTAAGTCATAATCTGTCCCGGTTTTTATTTACTCTTTACAGGGCAAATACCACCTTATCACTGTGTTTTGTGCAGTGGTAAAATACATTAGATTAGCAAAACCGGCAATTCGTTGACACAGCGTATCCTTTTGAAAAAAATAAAGACATCTCTGAAGTTTTGAAAATACATTTTCTAGAAGAATCAAGCTGCTTCCCCGAGGGTGGCAGCACTCACGTCTATCAGTTCCTGGTCGTTTTTGGCGTGGAGGTGTTTGAGGAGGTACCAGCGCGCCACCTGCACCACGGTGCCAGCCTGCTCCTCCAGACAGGCAGGGTAAGCCAGTCTCTCCAGCTGGCGCCTGGTCTCCCTGGGGGGGAGGGAGGGGGGACACATTCCGTTGAACACATTCAACGGAAAGGAGTGAGATCCATCCTGGTCCCGAGAGACTGACAGCTATGGGTGTAATCCAAAGATTAAAAGGGCCGGTGGAGAGTTTGTCTACCGTTCCTTAACTGCATTACCATGCTTTCAGTCGGCTGACACCACGATGCCTTACTGGAGAATTGATGCCCCGGTCGGGTTACATTGCACGGCCAGAACGAAAATGAAGGTCCCTCGCCGACTAGCTAATATGATATCAGCTAGTGTTTTGAATAGCCGAGAAGAAACGTGTGGAATGTTTTGTTTTTCTTCCGGAATTCAGTGCATTTCTGAATTCAGTATATTATCGCTTTTGGTTGATCTTGTTCTTCTTTAGTAATTTATTTTTATAAATGGTTCTTGTGCTCTATGTCATGTAACTGATCTAAGCCTAGGAAACATTCAATAGACAAATTCTATCTTTTTTAGAAAAGCTGCATAAGACACTGAAAGCTTATGACAGTATTTTATGAAGTCTATGATACAAGCACAAATGGCTGCCATTGTTAGCTGTGCAAAAAAAAAGAATTGCCAAAGGAACCCGGGATCTAACCAGTGACCTTTAGATCTTAAGTGTAACACTCTCCCAACCCAGCTATTCGGCATATGTAAACCTCCATTGAGACAACACATCCGGCATTTATTGTTTCTAATACATTTGCGTAATAATCGCATTGCTATATTGAGTATTGTTGCTTCAAACAACAGAGACAGTACAGGGATCCAACCACCGGTGTTTGGGGCAGGATAGCAGAGGCAGAGTATAATATAGCACCAACCTTGCCGCCATCTTTGTAGCAAACTGAAGAAGTGCCTGGAAGAGCAGGGCCATGGAGGAGGAAGCCAGCTTCAAAGCCTCGGAAGTGGCTTCCAGAACAAGCTCATTCCACTCGTTGCCATGGACACCAGCCTGAGAGGGGACACACACATAGATGAAAAAAAAAAAAAATCCTTTACATTTTTTATTTACAATTCCATATATAAAAAGGACAAAATAATGTATATCAGCTTTGCCAAGTAGTTGACTTACTATAGAAGCCACATTGTTAATTCATGGTAAACATCACAAAAGTCAACTCATTTCACAGTCAAGAGATCCACAACCCTTCAGTCTGATCATCTGTTCAAAGAGGATCAGCAGCAGAAAATCTGAATTAAAGGATTTAACCACAAACGGCATGCATCCAAATGTTCTGCACTGAATCATGCAGAGTTACCCAAATGCTCAGAGCTCTGACAAAAAAGGAAAAACAAAGACATTGCCCTCCTTTGCTGGCTTGCTGGCTTCCAGTTGACCTCGGCTAATGACCCAACTGACTATTAAACCAGCTCCCCTCTAGCCTGCCCGCTAACCTGTTCCTGCCAATGTGACTTGATGAGGGCACAAGAGGCCTCTGGCCCTGCACTGCGCCATCCTAAAACTACCCCACTAGTTATGTCATCGCAGTCTCCTCCTCTGCAAAAGAAGCGCATGAATAAACTTACGGATTGTAAAACTAGTGCAAAACGTCAGCATTCCTGCTAGGCTTTCAGACCTCCGAAGCGAATGTAAAAACCCTGATCAAATTAAATGTATACTTGTGGGAGTGCAATGAGGATACGTGTTAATTTACCATTCCACATGGACACTCACCATGCACGGTCCCAGGGCTAGCAGAGCCAAGCCCAGCAGGCTGGCTATCTGTGCACTGGGCAGGCACAGCTGTGAGGCGAGCTGCAGGCTCTGTCTGTAGGCCATCACAGCCTGGATCAGCATGCCCTGGCTTCGATATACCTCAGCCAGCCACTGGTTGGGGGGGGGGAGAGAAAGAGAAAGAGAGAGAGAGGAGACATAGAAACATAAGCACATGTGTGATAAGCAGGAGGAAAGCCATAGAGAAACAGTGATGAGAAGAGAGGGAAGGACAAAACGGGAGGATTACAAAGGCCAGGGGGAAAAGGGAGGGGTGGAAAAAGAGACCTTATACAAGGAATGACATGGACACAGATAGCCATTCAGTAGCAGTTACATCAGGCATTGATATTGGGGGGCGAACAGAGGTGAAAATCGTATCACTACACCGCAGACTTACACAAGACGGTGAAAATAACCCCTGCTGATTGCAGCCATTTGATCAGGAGGGCAGACTGAAAGTAGTTGATTAGTCCACAGTCTATCAGCAGGGGACAGTGTCCACGTTAACGATAGCCAAAGTCATCTTGGCAGAGAAGGATAAAGAAGGCAAGCCTTTTAGGAAGAGTGTGCGGCATTGCTTTCCTGTATGTACAGTGAGGATGCAAAGGTCTGAATCCATTATTAAGTAATTTATTTTCTAAAACAGCTTTTCTAATGACTTGGTGTCCAACAATTCATTAATACAATTATATTGCTATACATTCTAAGATCTCCAAGAAATAAATTGAAATAAATATCTTCTTTTAACGAATGCACTCTCTGGCATTGAAATAATGTTTTGGAAAATGGCCAATATACCATTATTATATTGTGTATTATTATGGTAATGCAATTTTGTTATGTGATTAAATTCGATTGTCTGTGTATGCTTTGTTTAATTATTATTATTATTTTTTACTATTAGTGGCAATGTATGCCATGATGAGGAATCACAATATGATGCACCATTTAAATGGAGCAGCATAATGTAAATTAGTACTTGGGGGACATTCAAGGGCTACACAATGGACGTGGAATAGGTTCACTTAATCGCTACTGAAATGCTTAGGTCAGGTTTGTGTAGACAGTGCGCGTGTGCGCAAGGCATTTAAATCCATTTGAAAGCAACAAACGGCCTAAAATATTCATTAGCAGCCAGCCCGCCAGGAGTGCCATGCAAATTACAAAACTCAGTTAATTTTGAATCAAGGACGACCCACTTACATGCCAAGCCCCAAGGTTTGTGGGGTTAACCATGACACTGCTGCTGAGTTGCTCCAGCACAGGATCCGGCAGCGTAGTACCCACGCCGGCCAGGAGGAGGCGCTGGCACTGCACCCGTCTCAGGGACAGCACCATGGCCGGGTGGTCCGGAGAGACGCTCAGCACCTGATAGGATGAAACAGAAGAAAATATCAATGACCAAAAATTAACAAATTCAAGGACTTCAAAGCATAATCTGTTCATGTTTTCTGATTCATAGCCGTTTAATTCATTACTTTTTATATGATTTATCTGACGTCTTTAAGGGAATCTCAGTAAGGTTATGGTTCCAGTCTCGCTGATTTACATTTAGGAAGGAAGGGAGGGAGAGATGAGTGAAAACAAAATCTATAATTCATGAGCTACTTAACCTAATTGACAAGTGAGGCAGCTTGACTTGCTGTATATACTTGAGCAACCAAATCACAATGGACGGTACATGGTGTTTCCTACATGAAGTTCATGAAGTGTGTGTGTTTACTCCCTACCTGTGTGCAGAGGGCCTCGGCCTCCTCCAGCCTCCCACCAAGTGTGAGCCCAGCAAGCGCCTGCTGCAACACCCAGGCCTCCAAAGCCTGCGCTAGGGGGCGCTCTATCTCCTCCACACAGCGTACTGGGAAACACAACACAGAAACAGCAGGGGGGGGATCGCTCAATAGGGGCTGACAGCGTACACCAAATAGCCTGAGCAATGAAAGAGAGACCGCTAGCGTTTACGGGAACACAACCAAAGAGTCTGCATTCCTCACCTTTCTCGGAGACCACCGCCATGAGCATGGGCTCCAGCCCTTCCGTGCGAGTGGCGTTGCGGGAGAGGAAACGGGCGGCGTTCTCCGTGTGGCAGGCGGCCATTAAGCTGGCCCATGCGGCTGGATCATCTGTTAGCACGGAGACGAGTTGGAAAAAACACCCGACACAACAGAAAGAGAGAGGGGGAGCCAAAGTATAGTCACGGGAGAACGTGAATGTGAGCGCCTATGAACCGTGTGTGTGTGTGTGTGTGTGTGTGTGTGTGTGTGTGTGTGTGTGTGTGTGTGTGTGTGTGTGTGTGTGTGTGTGTGTGTGTGTGTGTGTGTGTGTGTGTGTGTGTGTGTGTGTGTGTGTGTGTGTGTGTGTGTGTGTGTGTGTGTGTGTGTGTGTGTGTGTGTGTGTGTGTGTGTGTGTGTACCAGGACAGAGCAGCACTGCTCTCTGCATGGTCTTCAGTGCATTTCTATGCCTGTCTTCTCCAGAGTGTCTGCCACCTGCCAGCTGGTTCACCCCACTGTACAACAGCGCCCTCTGCGGACACACAGATAACTGCAAGCTCAAATGCAAGTTGGCAAGACTGAATAAAATAAGACCAAATCATCAGTAAGGAACAAATCATGAACCCGGCCAGCACCCCATCACCCTTGACAACATTTATTTTTGTTTGCTTTGTTTGCTTATATTGCTATGTATGGCAATTATGGCACCCTTTGCAATCCTAACCATCTCTGGAAGGAGGGATCCCCCACTCTGTGTTCCTTCTCAAGGCTTCTTCCATGCTAATAAGGGAGTTTTGTTCTTGCCCTCATATACTGTTAGGGGGGTGTCATAAATATATGGCCTGTTAAGGCTTTTGAGACTAACTGTGATTAAGGGTTATACAAATCAAATCAAATTGAACCCTTGTAATGTAAATACACAGCACGTACCTTCCCTTGTGTCATACTGGAGAGACAGGCGACATGGCCGGCCACTGCTCCACCCTTGGGATACACAACAGAACATGACCTGAATCACAACTGACAGATGCTAGACCTATACCCGTTTCTAATGCACTGGGGAGATATATATATCCTTTTTTAACTGATATGATTTGGGTTATGGTTGTGATACAGCAATTGGTGACCTGGATATAATTATAGAATATGTTTTCCATTATGTGTGTGTGTGTGTGTGTGTGTGTGTGTGTGTGTGTGTGTGTGTGTGTGTGTGTGTGTGTGTGTGTGTGTGTGTGTGTGTGTGTGTGTGTGTGTGTGTGTGTGTGTGTGTGTGTGTGTGCTTACATTTGCTTTCTTGGGGCAGTACTGTGGGACCAGTCTGGACAGTAAAGCCCATAGTGAAGGGTTTCCAGGATTGCTGTGATGATAGCAATAAAAACACCATATAATTGTATCCATTAAGCATAAAACTGTAATGATTAGTTAGGTATATCCCAATAACCAAAACAGCTAACTAATTTAACTTAATGCTCCACCTGTGCACGGCTCGGGCGGCCTCTCTTTGCACGGCGCTGTAGTTGCCCTGTAGGGCCAGCAGAGCGCAGGTGAGCAGGCACCGCTGCTCCACGGCATCCCCGGTGGCAGTGCCCTGCTTCAGCAACTCGGTCAGGGCAGCGGCCGCCAGCGTGGCATCCCCGTGGTCCAAGCCCAGCGCGCACAGACACAGCAGGGACTCTGGGATGGGTTCCTTCAACATGGAGCTGTGGCCAATGAAATGGGAGGAATTAGGGCCTATGTCTACTGCTTGTCTACGACGGACACGCACACCCACACAGTATGTACTACTGGTAAAGAGAACGCAGCCACTCTGATTAACCTTGTCGATTCATCCCATCTGCCAGTTAACGCCGACATTCAAGCAAGGCTAACTTTAACTATGTCTAGCAGACGTGATAAAAGGAGGACTAAAACAAGCATCGCATGCACGATGCAGAGCATGCCTCGTTTGTAGCTCAGCGAGGCGGCACAACAGAGCTGCAGGCGACTGACCATTTGAAGAGCAGAGTCTTGGCTGAGTCCAGGCTGCCCAGCCTGTGCTGCAGCAGGGCCAGGGCGGTCAAGATGTAGGCCTTCTCCTTCTCACTGGAGGCAATGGCTAGGGCACGCTCATAGGCTGAGGAACACACGCACACGCAGACACACACAACTCACATTAACAACATGCTCTGCAAAATCATCTATGTAATCAGAAAATGTGCGACAGTATTCAGACAGTAAACAGTTGCTTTCATATGGCAGCGTTTCACCATTGATGCTCTCTGGTATGAGTCCTGCCCTGCAGTAGGCCAAAGCCAGCCCAGCCAGGTCATGAAGCTCCTGCAGAGGGGTGGAGGAGTAGACGCGCACTGCCTCCTCCCACTGCCCTGTGGAGCTGGGGGGCAACCGGACAGTTTTGTTAAAAAAACATTGCAATCTATACAGAATCATCACTGTTTGTAAGCGCATCAATTTATATAAAAAAAAAAAAAAACATTCGGCATTTAAAGAAACGTGTGTCTGTGTTTGTTACGTTGATTGCTTTACATCTTAGCAACACAAGTAAAAACGGACAATATAAGGGGTAGTTCAATGGCGAGGTTACCATAACGCGCGCCCAAAGCTGCCCAGAGCGAAGGCCAGCTCTTCTGTAGGAGTCATGGACTGAAGAAGCTCCACCGCCCTGAGGTTTAGCACACACACACAACACATTATATGTCTCCGCAAAGATCCCACCAACTATCTAAGAACAGCCTGACATGAGAACAGCCTGACATGTCAAATTTAGTGACATAATGCCAATGGACGTGCAATGGCAGATGAAAGAAATTAAACAGACTTGCATAAGTTAAGCAGCTTTTTGGACTTGAACTGCACACGTTTGCCATACACGAAGAGAGAGAAAGAAAGACATGTTACCTCTGGTAGGCCTGCAGTGCCTGTGTCTTCAGCTGCAGGTGTTCGTTGAGGAAGCCAAGCATGATCAGGGCATCAGGGTCAGTCTGGATCCTCTCTGGATAAATAATACCAAGACACAACCAATGAGAGCTGTCAAACCTGAGCTATGTAATGTTTTTCAAAGTGATGTGCCGATTTTTCCACTGCAGTCATTACTTTTCTTCTAAATGTCTATCTTAGCGAGCTGAGCCCATCCAGCCTCCACTGAATCATCCGGAGTATTTAGAACTTGGAATTTATAACTTTGGTCTGTCGCCAGGCATGATTCGATTTCTGGACAAAAGTGATGACTGCTGTGGAAAAGTTGCACAGTGCAGACTTGAACCAATGCCACACTGGTGGAGCCCGGGAAACTGCGCTGCAACCGAGAAGCCAGGCGCCTGTGTACCCAGGCGCCTGTGTACCCGGGTGCCCGTGTACCTGTAGAAGTGCGTACCTGTGTACTTGCTGAGCGCCACCTGAGCAGTGGAGACGGCGTTCATCTGGACGATGTTGTAGCGGTACAGCTCAGAGTCCCTGTTGCTCTTGTCCAGCAGGGTGGAGCACACCCAGTAGGCGTAGCCCTTCACACCCTCCGTCTGGAGATGGGAATCAAGGCGAGAAACCGTCAAGGAAAAGAGATGTAAAACCTCACAATACAGTTGTGCCAATATGTTTGGATGGCCCTTGGATCCTGTTTGGTACACCTGTGTTGCGCTATTCTGGGTAAGGAGAATAAGTATATAAATATAAATAAAATTACATCCCGATCAATGATTCACATTCATTATTTTCTTAAGGGCAGCACCTGCAAGTATGTTATTCTCCCCCTGACCACAAGGTGGACACCAATAAAGTGCTAGTTGAAAATTCAGCTCACATGAGTGCTGAGCTCTGTCGTGTGCCTGAAGAGATCCATAGTATCGTAGCTCCCCACTGCCTCTGCTATCAGGGCCTGGCAGGAAAGGACGAAAGGTACAGAATTAAAGACACGTGCATCTTTTTAATGGGTTTTGTGCCTTTATGGACAGGATCGTGAAGACACACAGCAAAGTTGGATGAATCGGAGAGGGAATTACATGTAGCATGAGACCACAGGTTGGAATCTAACCTTGTTCGCTAAAAAGCAAATGCTTAGGCATCTGATATGTTAAATTATACCGTTGCTATATGTGTGATTCCAATACCTGTCCGATCCAGCAGTTCACATACAGCGGTTCCAACGACTGGGCTACTTTGAAGGCCTCGTGTGACAGCTGGGAAACAAGAAAAGAAGCAATCTGTTGTATTTGGTACATAAGGCAATGGTTACCATTGTTTTGTTTGTTAAAATATTAAATATGTATATGGAAAATATACAATAATTGTAGAAGCTCACCTCTAAATTTTCCTTCTTCAAATAGAGTGTACCAAGATTGGTCCAGGCTGTTACATTCTATACAACAGGGTAAAAAGAAAAAGAGAAAATCTAAATTTCCACATTCCTGGCAATAATCATATCACATGCATATATATAATTATTTACTCACATTTGGTTCAACTTGAACTGATTTTATGAAGCTGTGTTGAGCCAGGGCAAAGTTCTCAAGACCTGGTAAAAAATAAAAAATAAAATAAAAGAAGAAATTATTTGGAATTCAGACCTTGGCTGGAAGTCGATGACGATGCACAGTATTGATATAAAGCCCTTGTTTACCTTTGCTCATAGCGATGACTCCCAGGGCATTCCAGTAACTATAGTTCCCACTGTCCATCATGATCGCCTTCTTTACACACTTAAGAGAATATAGTTGACATAGAATAAAAAAATAAACACGTAAAACCCAACAGATTTGAACATTTTCACAATAACACAGATGCCCATGTCCAAACCTTGTGAATATGTAGCTTTTCATGTACAGACTAAAGGGGAGGGCCGGTACCTGCTGGGCCTTCTCCAGGAGCAGTGCCTGGGTGCTGTTGTCTCCCTCTGCAGGGCAGCTGGCCTGATGATGATAATTGAGTCCCAGGTCGTACCACAGGCTGGGGGCTTCGGGCATCAGCTTCAGAGCACGGACATAGCACCTGAAGAGCACGGCAAAAGGAAGCAAGGAGTGTGTCAAGAATTGATGAAAGCCACCATACTTTATCTGCACTATATTTGTTTTTCCAAATCCATAAAAAAAAAGGGTGGTTATTAAGAGTGCCATGCTGCTGGTCATACCTCTCGCCCACTCTGAGGGTCTGGGCCTGGTTGAGCAGGTGGTTCTGGGTAGAGGGTTCCAAACCAGCCAGTGGGCCTGGCACCAGAACCCGGGCTCTGTTGGGGGACACGGCACTGACTGTGGTGCAGGCATCTCCCAGCAACTTCCACAAGCAAGACAGGTCTGGACGTAGCTCCACTGCCCTGAAGGGAAAAAGGGAAGAGGAGAGAGTTGGAGGATGGATGGAACATCTTGGTCTTCCACTCCGATGCTGGAATGCAATGGTTTGAGAATAACCTTCATAACCAGTTCTTGAGTCCAATTCTACCCATTACCTGAAGTGGCTTTTGATCGCCTGTTGAATGAGGTCTATGGCGCTTCCATCTCTGTAGTCTTCCAATAAACCTTTGGCAAGTGACAGGAGACACTCTCCCAGACCTGGAAAAGAAACAGTTACAGTACTCCAAAATACAATAATATATTACGGTGGAGTAAGGCAGAATTCCCCGAACAAACTGTACAAACCAGTAGCTATACTTGCAAGAGAACCCAACATGGAGATTCACGCACACGCACACACACACACACACACACACACACACACACACACACACACAGTACCTTTCAGAGCAGGGACGTAGTCCTCCCTCGCGGTGATCTGCGTGTACTCTGCGGCGGCCTCTTTGAACTTGCCCAGGGTCTGCTTGATGGAGGCCGTCTGGTAGACGCTGTAGATGGAGGAGGGCTGGAGCTCGTGGGCCTTGCCAAAGGCCTTCAGGGCGGCCGTGAAGCTCCGGCGATTCAGGTAGGCCTCGCCCAAACACTCCCAGCACACCCAGTCCTCTGGGTCTGCCCTCAGAGCTGACTGGAGACTGAAGAAATTGAATAATAAGGACTGGATCTCGAGCCAGAAATGATACGGGAAAGGGGTGGGGGTTGAATTACGTACTCTGCTATAGCCTGGGGTTGCTGTCCAACCTTCAGGTGATAAAGGCCTCGTCTCATCCAAGCCCACTTGGCGGATCCAGGGGTGGAGTCATCGATCACTGACTGAAGCACGGTCAGAGCAGTGTCCTACACCATGGAGACAGAGAGGGGAAGAAATTACAGCTGAAACAAATGCTGCTGATACATAATCTCGGCCGTAGATAGTTATCAGCAATGTGTTTTGATTTGGGGTGGGGGGCTCTCTGTAGGGATCTCACCATGTCTCCTTGCTCCATGCTGAGGTCCACGGTGGCGGCCCCAGACTCCTCATCACTGGCGTCCAACTCAAAGGCCTTCTTGTAGCAGCCGCGGGCCCGCCCGGCGTCCTTGGCCACCTGCCGGTAGTAATGGCCCAGGTAGCGGTACACGCAGCCCAGGTGCGGGTCCAGCTTTGCGGCCTGAGAAACACATTGATAACAGCTGGGATATTTTTATTTGAACACAGAAGTCATTTGTTTTAAGTGACTCCAAAAGCTCTTTATGGTTACGTATTTTAAGTTTGAAACAAAGGTACCATAAGCACACTTTTTCTTTGCTAAAATGTGCTGTCAAACACATTCTGTCATGCAGAAGCTAACTTTAAGGCTACAGGTATCTAGATTAATTATTCGTACTCGTATGGCAAGTTTTAAAAGCGAGTCTCGCTTTTTGAGGGTGGGTGGAAATTGGAGAGAGTAGGGAAATGGGAGGGGTGAGGAGCAGAGTGTATTTTCTTTTTCTTGCTTGAAATCGCATATCTTGCATCTTGTACCTTCTCAGTAAAAAAAAAAAGCAAGTAACGATGGTATGGAAGAAGAAGGTGACCATTGACCCTCATTTAGCCACTGCAGTGCCAACCTTGAGCAGATGTGTATGGGCCTTGCTCCGGTCCCTACGGGTCTCCTCTCCCATGTCCCAGTAGAGCTTTCCCAACAGGAAATAGTGTTCCCCACCATCCGGGCCCTGGGCTGCAGCCTGCAGGAAACTACAGCAGGAGAGAGAATTTTTACAAGGACAACGGCCTATTTAATCACATGGTAAAACTAGCCAAGAAAGAACACAGGTGCATTCACACATAAGCACTAAAAACACGCAGTACTGCCCACCTCTGCTCTGCCAGTTGGAGCAGTCCCTGGGCTGCCTGTGCCAGGCCTCTTAGTACCAACCCCTGGCTTATGTTGGGCATGGAGTCCAGCAGCTCAGAGGACACCTGTGGACAAGCCAGAAAAATACGAAATAATGAAACTAAATAAAGCCAAAGTTGTATTTTTTAACCATTTGAGGTCTTATACAAAATTTGTTTCTGAAGCTATTGCAACAATCGCATCTGCTTCAAAGGATATGGATCATATCTCAGACCTGACCCTTACACAAGGAATCATTACCTGTAGAGCTTGTTCAGCCTGCCCTTTGTTCAGATATGCTCTCCCCTTAAAAGCTTTCAGGACTGTGTCGGTTTCAGCACCAGGGACCTAAAACGAAAAGTTGAAAACATATTTAATGAAATAACAATTGGCTTGATTGTAAGATTCAAGCAGTGAACTAAACGTAACTAATGCGTTATATAAAAATGCATGGAACATAGTTGAACACATAAGAGGAGTGTAAGTCAGCTTGCTGTCAAGTTCCACAATCGAGGACAGTCAAATAAACCACTGGTTACCAAGTGTAAATCTCAAGATTCATTGCTACACGTTTCTGTGGCAAATTGGATCTACAAATATTGGGGCTTCCCCAATATTGTGTCTTGTGATGTCCAACTGAAAGGCCTAAAGATTTAACCTGCTTGAGAGTCTCCAGGGCCTGGTCTGCAGCCTGGGCGTCCCCACTCCGGACCAGGGTCTCCAGCCTCATCCTCAGCAGCTTCATCTTCACATCGTCATCTCCAGACGCACACAGTGTCAGACCTGAATCCCAAACACACACAGAAACAGACAGTTACACACACAGACATACACACACAAAGTGCATCAGTTCCCTGATCTTCGATCAAAGAAAGACTTCCATGATTAAAGGAAGATCTAAAAGCATTTTACTGGTACTTCAGTACTGTGATCATAATTATGTCGGTTCAAAAACCCATCAAACTTGTGTTTCGCTTTTTCTCTCCAGGAGTGCTTTACCTTTGGAGCAGGACAAAGCGCTGTCACTGTATCTGTGCAGCTTGAGCTGGGCCTGGGCCAGACTACACCATCCAGTAGTGGAGCCTGTTTGCTTCAAGCCTAAGTAAACAGAGGCATGGGAATCAGTTACCCATCAGTGACAGCACAGGGCTTGGTAGTAAACGAGCCCTGTGCAATTTACTATAAATGCAATAGCAAATTGCTTGTGAACAAATACGTTTTGTTGGTCGACATGGGAACTCACCATGTGCCAGGTTCCTGATAGCATCTTGATATTTGCCTTCCTGCAGCTCTTTGGTGCCCATACCAACGCGGGCCAAACCACTGTTTGGGGACATTTCCAGGAGCTGAGAGAAACAGCTGCCAGCTTCATCTGTCTGGACATCTAGAAATAAAAACAAGATATGAGGACATTTATATGACATGTCAACATTAACCGATAAACCCCTGTAAGACGCAAATGATAACACAAATAAAAATTCTTGCAAAGAGAAAACCTGCATCTTGTGATGCACCTGAAGTTTCTCATTACATTGAGGTTCTGATAGAGCGGCATGAAGCAGTTACCTGTTTTGAGGTGGTGCAAGCACAGGACCTCCAAGGGGTAACTCTGATTGGGGTAAAGGGACAGCATGGACTTGCATGCTTCTTTCATTTTCGCCTCCTCTTGTGGAAGCTGCAGAGAATCACGACAAACCTAGAAATATTGTTTCTGGGAAGAGAGGGCCCTAAACTCGCGATTTTCCAATTGAACGGTATATCAAGGTTGTATAAAATTATGACGTTGTCCATATCAATATCGTCTCTTGTTAAAATGTTTTACACTTATTTGAATTTCTGCTGCCACTGATCTGGCGTCGTGCTTACGTTCAGCTGCTGTCATTTGAGGCTAGGAGGAGGAGGCACAAGCCTATGATAGTCAAGGTGCTAAAATGGCAGCTAGCGCTATCACTACGATTGAGCTAGTTAAATAAATAGAAAATGTGACGGCCCCCGTCTGTAAACTACTAAAATGTGATTGTAGACATTCAGAGTAGAATAAGATTAAGGTTGGACAACTCGTTTATTCTCTGACGCACGCAACATGCTGGATGTATGTTGCGTGTGTCAGGCAATAAAGGCTGAATTAATGAATGATCTTTACCATGCGTTGAATTTGACTGGTTGACTTTAAATCCTCAAATGAATCCTGTTATTTTCTTTTCCCCCAAATTAGTCCTACCTTTATGGCTTAATGGACAATGTGCACAAAGCTTAGGCTATATACATTGATGAAACAAGGTAAGAATGTACTGGCGGATTTCGTCCTTACTCCACAACCTTCAAAATCAGGTAAGACGAGTGGGAATCAGTTAGGAAGTCTCAAACTGTATCAGCATACATGCAGAATATGGAGAACAAACATGAAACACAATGCTATTGCTGCTCTCAAGCTGGCTGGCAATCTTGCTCAATCTCCAGGTGAAACTGCTTGTCAAAATCAATCCATTTGAGGCAACCGATAATAATGCTAATAATAATAATAATAATGATGATTTAATTATTTCTTTCAGCTTAAGGGCCTAGCCTAGCCTACTAACAAAAGGTTTAGAGCAACAAGCTTATGAAGGTCATAATTCATCGCTAGTCTATTACTCAAACATGCCTAGTAGCCTTATAATGGATTTGTTAATGGGTTTATTATGTTTAAAAAACAAATGGGGAAAGAACATTATTTGCAGATCATTGCTCCCCCCCTGTGGCAGAAGAGAGCGTAGCAGCGAATGGCACAATGGAAAACGACGCCGTAAGATGCGCTCTCGCTTAATGATACAACTTTTCTACGGTTCATCTGTAAATGGCAATGTTTTGGGAAGAGGGTTTAATATATTGATATCGCCCACCCCTATTAGAGACACATCTGTGACGGGACCGACTTACTTTAGAGAGATATCTGATGTAGTCAGCCGAGAGCTTCCTGTGTTCCTCTCCCGGTGCAGGACAGGTGAGGACAATGGCCTTCTCAAAGGCGGTGACCAACTGTGCTCAGGGATGACAATGAACGACAATCAATTACCTCAGCTATAAGGTGCATGCATCACGTGCTTCAACAATTGAGTGCAATAGCCTCTCAAATGAGGGTACTTTATAACCGGCCTGGTCTCCCGACAATATTGAGTGCTCTTTAATTTGGATCAAAATTGATACCAGCACAGATACTCTGTTGGACTGCATCCAACCTTTGTCTTTATGATACTAAAGGAGATGGCGATTTATCACAGAAGACTGTCATGAACATACTGAATTGTTCATTCAAACTGCATGATAATAATAATCACATAATGAGGAATTGCATCCGTTGTTGAGCCTTATTGTGTTTTACAGGAGAGCTCTTCACACAGTTTGTCTGTTTTGTGATGTGCTGATGTGTGATTTCCTTCAACCAAAGGAAATCTGAATATCGGAGAAATCGTACGTGCTGTTGCGTTTCATTGTCTGGCTGTTGTGCCTCAATGCAGCCTGACAAGTCCTTGACCATTTGCTGCCATAACTGCAGCAGTTCAGCCTTTTCCACAGCATCTTCCTCCTTCAGTTGGATGAACTGCAACCAAAGCTTTGCCAACTAAAGGCGCCCACACACACACACACACACACACACACACACACACACACACACACACACACACACACACACACACACACACACACACACACACACACACACACACACACACACACACACACACACACACACACACATCTTTGGCTTAATTAAACAAACTTTATCGTTGGTTGTTTGTAGTTTAGCAAATGTTTCATTAGTAGCGTACCTTTAAATGTTCCTTGTCCGACTGATAGATATCTGTTAATTTCTGGATCACCTCAAAACATTTAATTTTGTCTGAGCTGTGAATGGAAAAAATGAGGGTTGACAACATTATGTCAGGTGTATCACACCACTGAATACATATCTGTAACTAACCAGCCAGGTGTAAAGCAAATAAAATAATAAAACAAAGAAGAAACATTGGAACCTCCAAATAAAGAAGTGGTGAAATTGTGAGGTCAACGGTGCGTATGGTGGAGTTGGGAAGGGTTCCGAAGAAAGCTTTCCTCCTAATCAGGGCCTACCTCGCATAAAGCTCCACAAGCTTCTGGTAGACATCAGGTAGCTCAATTTTGAAATCCCACTGGTCAGTCTTCTCATACAAATTAGCTAAGCCCTGTAACACAAAGGCCAATTAGGCTTGTTTGGTCACATCACGAGGCCAAATCGCCAGTAATGTTTTTAAGGACCTGGAGACCAAATTAAAACTGTAACATTAAAAGGCAATCTGTTTGAGTATTTTATATGGAGAGGACACAATCTGTATATAAACCAAACAAGACGCATCAAAGGAATAAATGTAGACATATTTAGGCTCAAGTGTTCACACGCAATATTGGTGGTCCCTTAATGTGGCAAAAGAGAGCTGGCACATGATAGAAAATAGCATAACCATTAGGAATTGACCACGTGTTTCTCCTACTTTACCTGCCATGCAAGTAACTGCCCAGGATCAAGCTCCTGGGCCTTTCTATACGCCGTCTGCGCCTGGTCAGGTTGTTCCAGCTCACTTGCTGCCAAGCCGATAAACACCCAGGCATTATAATTGTCTTTCTCGAGTTTCAAAACAGCCTAAACCAAGGAAATGGGAGAGGGAGAAGGCAACAGAGTTAAAAACAGTAGCGTTAGCAAGGAGAACCAAGAGCTCCACAAAGTTCAATTGAAATGGCATGCAAGCTGTTTATAAATCTGTAAATGTTGATGATGATACTTCGTTTTATGGGGTACCTTATGTAGTAAGACATGCAAGGCACTAACCTTACCTTGCAATGCTTTAAAGCCTCTTTGAATTCCTTGTTTTTAATTGCCTCTCTGGCACTTTTCAGCGCAGCTTTTACTTCTTTAGTAGACATCCCTGAGTGATCTACTGGAATAGATCAAAATTACAGCACAATATCAACACACACTTAACTATGTATACATTCATTGTCTTTAGATTATTTCGTCTTAAGGAACATAATTGTATCTGAATTTAGCCTGAAAAACGATGGTTTCATTTTCATTATAAACAGGTGACAACACGTTGGTCTAAAAGAAACAAAGACATCCATTTGAATTATAAGCAAGATAAAAATGGATACATCAAATATCACATTTGTTTGAATACTGTTATGGCTATCTATTATGTCATAACGTCATTGTGTCAAATAAATCGCATGACAGCTGAGCAACTATGTATCTGTAGATACCAAGTTCCTTGTTAGCCTTAGAATGCTAGTTCATATGAATCTATGCTAGTTCAAATGAATAATGCCTTGTTATACAAACCAAATACATAACTAACGCATTCAAACCTTAAAAGAACATTGACTTAAATATTTGAGTGTAGACCGTTAATTAGCCGACCTGTTTGGCTCTGTGACTGTAAACCATCGGTATGAGCTGTAGTGCAGCATAGAGCAGTAATGTGCTGCAGCGGCTACTTCTCCTTGTTCAACGACGTGGAAGTTAAGCGTCTGGATTTTCAAAATAAAAGCGTCATGCTGCTATCCAGTCTGCATTTTACTGGACAGTAATATATGACTAACACGTCACTTTGGCTTTCCATTAGCATTGCCAATAATAGTAATATTAATTATAATAATAATAATATTAAATACGATAAGGTGTCAGCATCCATATCATAGCTTTACCTGCATCTTTATTATTTATCACAAAGAAAACCTCACAATAGGCCCAGGTATAAACACATACACACGATCAGAAAATATGTTGAGGAGGAATGTTGATATCAACTCTGCTGTGTTGAGGTGTGGGGATTTGTTAGATGATTGTCTTGAGGTCTTTCTGTCCTGCCCCTGCCATTACTAATCAAACATATTTCGTCACTGTGTCCAGAATGAATAGTATCCTTGTCCACTGTCCATAATCTATCATATACCATTGAGCCAATCATCAACTGCCTTCTCGTTAGCCCACACATCTCTTTGCCAGTCCACGTGCCATCTTAGGTTAGCAATGACTTTGCTGTAATACCGCCCTAAACTTTTCCGCCAAGATATAAATTGCTGTTTGTTGTACAGTTGCACAGCCTGAGACACTTTTGGATATGCCACAATACTTCGTAACTGCTCCTCCATATTTGCCCCGATCTGTGGGAATTTTGTCACCACATTGTGAAGTTCTTCCTTGTCCAGTGTTAGGTCTGCAAGAGAGGATGGAGGTGAAGGTGAAACAGAGCCACAGGTATATGACTCCATACTATGTGATAACAGTTGGTTGTTGTTTTTTTATAGGTGAGAGATTACCTATCATCACTAAATGAAAGTCATATTTTATTACTAGCATATAAGGTGTTTTTCTTAATATAACAACGAAAATGTAAATGATCAAATGTATCAAATGTGTCAAATGTATCAAATGTATCAAATGTATCAAATCAAAGACAATTTTTAGTTTGCATTCCTTTGTTTCTTATCAGCAAAACATGTCCATGTGAATCTTTCTCTGAAGTGCATAGAGAGAGAGAGAGAGAGAGAGAGAGAGAGAGAGAGAGAGAGAGAGAGAGAGAGAGAGAGAGAGAGAGAGAGAGAGAGAGAGACCACCATGTCAGGGGACTGACCAAAGAGCTGTGGAGGGATACTCTGACCATCTGCGTAGGCGATGTACTTCCACCGGCCCGTCCTCAGCATGTAGGTGGAGGCGTTGGCATTACATCCGTGGAATTCGCTCAGAGCCCAGCCCGGATGGGGCTTAGCTGGACGGGTGCCAGACCTGGAGACCAGAGGGAGGAGGGAGTGTCCACTCAGGGAGCCAGGTGCTGGGATACCTGCAAGCTCTGCAGAATCAAGTGAGGTGTTGGACTTTTAAATCAATACATAGTTTTTATTAATTTTATTGGCTGGAAATGGGAACAATCATCAGTCACAAAACCAGTGTTTAAGGAGGATGTGTCTATCAATCCCAATGTGTGGTTTTGTTGCTCCCTGCTTCTCTTACCCATAATGGTGGGATAGAGGTCGACAAGGGACACGGTCTGCTTGGACTGCAGACCAGAAGCCAGTCCGGGGCCCATGATGAGCAGGGGGACGTGGGCGCTGCCCTCAAACATGGACATCTTGTAATACTGCCGGTGCTCCATGGCCAGGTCCCCGTGGTCGGCAGTGAACATCACTACGGTGTTGTCCAGCAGCCCAGCGGATCGCAGAGCTGCCAGAACCTGACCTGGGACCGGTAGAATAACACACAACACAGAGGATTGAAAAAGTAGAAATGGTGTATCAAGTCCTCAAGATGCTATCAAGTAATAATGCTATAAATGTAATGGGCTCATGAATAAAACAATTGAACCTCTGTTCATTCTAAAACATGATAAATAGCAGATAACCACCGGGTAACTACTACTGACCAAGCATGGCATCTGCCTCAGCACACATAGCGTAGTAGAAGGCCCGAATGTTCCTGATCTCCTCCTGGGTAAACTCTCCGCTGCAGTTCTTGGTGAAGGTGGAGTAGTAGTCCACTGGGTGCATGGCTGCCATGGGCAGCCATTTGGGAACAGAGATGAGTTCACAGGATACCTGTAGGGGTGTGTGTGTGTGTGTGTGTGCATGCATGGAAAAGCAAGAGTTAAGGTGTGTTTGTTTGTTTTCTCTCTCGTTTACAACAATAGCTGAAAGGTACTCCAGAACAATTGACACATTGTCCTCTAAGGCAGAGCAAACAGAGGGCTCCCGTACCTTTTTGAGCCAGTATGGGGAGGTGCGGAAAGTGGAACCCCCTCCAATGGGCCCCAGGGAGTCGGTCTTGTACGCGTGGGGAAGGTTGAGGCCGAGGTAGAGGGCAAATGGCTGGTGTAACCGTGCAGCCGTGTCCCGTACCCACTGGGTGGCCCTGTCCGTGGTCTCCCAGTCTTTGGTCATGATCCTGACTGTGGACGCGTTCCCGACCAGTTGGGTCACAGGCCTGCCCTCCTGCCTCAACAGGAACTTCACACCGCGGGTCCAGGCTTCCACTCGATTACTAAATTGCAGTTGTACACAAAAACACTACACAATGAATGAGAATTCCTAACTTGCAAACGTACAATGACATGTATATACACACACACACACACACACACACACACACACACACACACATACATAAACACACATATTTTTATTTTCTTGCTATATCCGTTTGAATTTGTACAACATTGTCTACAGCTATTGCAGTCATATCCATGCTATTCAATTGTTCCAGCCCTTGATTGCCACTGTCCTGATGAGCAAACAAACCTTTTGCCTACCTGACCGAGTGACTCCCTGAGGTGTAGTCCAGCTTCCCAAACATGTTTGTCTGATAGCCACTCTTCTCTAGCAAATCCATCCATGTTGTAGCGTTACCGTCAAGGCACTTATTGTTATTCCAAGACTGGGTAAGGTGAACAAATTGGCCACTCCACATAGCTGGACAATGGGGCAAATATCATTTTAATATAAGTTAAAGGGGTTGTACAGTGACCATAGAGTAAAATGTATGCATAAATGTCAATAACAAATCCACAATGATTGACGAATAATTGTTTTGTTGTTGTTGTTGTTGTTGTTGTTGTTGTTGTTGTTGTTGTTGTTGTTGTACATGCCATGTATTTAAACGTCTATTACAAGACAATTACCTGCTACATTCAGATTTGAAATTAATTCAGCAAATTCTTTTGAAAGTTATGGGACTTCTTACATGCTCTTGAGGGGCAGCATATGGGAGAGTTTGTGTAGGCATCGAGAAAAGTGGTTCCCAGTTCTCTAAGGTAATTTATATATGGTAGTTGCACTACTCTACTACCAGGATCAAAGGTCAGTCGCCCATCCTGTATTTAGAAAAAAGAGAGAAGGGAAAGGGTCTTATTAACGTAATTTACACTTTTCCAATCGAACGGGAAAAGTATCGATTTATATGCTGCGCATAACACACAGTGTTCATTGATAACGGGAAAGAAACACTCACGAAAGCATCAGACATCACCATGACTATGTTGGGTCGAGTACGGTTGTAGAAAAGACATTCCACAAAACTTTGACACAGTACAATCCACACAACGAGGTGATGCATCGCTTAACGTCGTTCCTGTGGGTGCTTTACAGCGAGAGCCCACTATTCAACGCAGGATTTTATAGGTAGGGATGGAGAGTTGATTCGTGATTCCATCACGTCCGTTTTGAGCATCGATTCTACAAATAAATGGATTTCGAGTCGACTCCGGCTGCATGCTCGACTCCAAACTGTGGAATTGAAGCAAATATTTAATTTTGTAAGGTTAGTCGTTTGTTTTTATTTAAAAGTCTATCTGTACCAATATGTGTTTGATTCCTTTAGTCTGATCCGTTTCACTTGGGGAGGAGGAATCAAATATGAAAAATAAATCTCGCGAACTGATTATAATGGCCTCTCTTTGCATATACTTAAATATCACTAAAACAATTTAAACCCGTACTTTTACTCCAACTGTTTATATGGGCTTTGTGTATATATTTTCAATTTTATTAGAAAGTATTTTCGTGCATTTCTTAAGTTCATGTAATGCATTTACATGGCCTTTAGGTGGCAGCATTGTACTATACAATGACAATTGTTCGTCGGCTTTTCAACAACCCTACGGTGACTGAATGCGGCGCTATCCAGGTGCAATTTCTAGTCGAGATTCGGGTTAACAACCTGTTGCTTTATAATGTTCCCTAAAGGTTCTCTCAAGGAAACATTTTCATAATTGTAAAGCATCATTGTCACAATTACTGTTCTATAGCACCATTGTCCTCATTCCAGTAGTGATTATTGGTGATCCAAGCATGCTTCGCATCAAGATAGGTTGGATATTATAGAATGTATTAGAATATTAAGTAATGTAATTACATTGAAACCCTATATAAACACATTCTAGATAAACATAGCCTTCTAGACAACATAATCCAACCCTGGCCGGTACAACCAAAACCAGTGATGGTCTGCTATTAGTTAAATTAATATAAAATAAGCCTACTCAACAGGTGATGCCTGATTCTAAGCACTGGTTCGGTTCCTATCCGCCAGGTGGCGTTTGTTCGTATTGTGCGTGCATCAGCGTTCATACCTCATACCCCCGCCCCCCCCCCCCCCCCCCCCCCCCCCCCCCCCGCCCCCCATTCTGGATCAATGCCGATTTTCTCTCTCCGCCTTGTCCTCAAAGACGGAAGGTGGGGGCAGTGAAGTCCTGCGCATGCTCAGTATGTTGTTTTTCACAAAATCGACGCTTAAAGTGAGCTGAGCGAGGCGAGTTCCTTGTCTTTGACTAGAGACCAACGCGGTGAGAGGCGGATGATAACAGCATCCACTGCTGTTATTAAGCCATCACATTTCAATGAACTGTTCGCAAAGAAAGCACTGATCGTGCCTACTGCTTTTTGCAGGGCAGAGATACTGATCAGTGTCTAACGACTACACCTTTTTTAATGAGATTATTTTTTCCATAGTCTTTTTTATTTTATTTCTAAGTTTCCGTAGCCTTTGCTTTCCACCATGGTGCTCGGAAAGGTGAAGAGCTTCACTGTAAGCTACGACTGTCTCAATGACAGCAATGTGCCCGTTTTCTCAAGCGGGGACTCGGTCTCAGGTAGAGTGATCATTGAAGTCACGGGAGAAATTCGTGTCAAATCTCTCAAAATCCACGCAAAAGGATTCGCCAAAGTTCGTTGGACTGAATCAAGAAATGCTGGATCCAACACTGCCTACACGCAAAATTACACAGAAGAAGTGGAATATTTGAACCACAAAGACATATTAATTGGACACGAGAGAGGTAAGAGACACCACTTGTATTTAGGAAACTTGTGACTGAGATGCTCATTGTACTTGTGGGTCAGGTTCATCTAGAATGTGTATTGCCCTGAAAATAAATGTAATCTAGAAATAATGAATGCACACCATCCAAGATATATATGTATACATATCGAATAATGTATGACTGTGTTTTAAATTGGCTACTACTAGACAAATGCACAAGTTGTTTGTCCCAATGTAAGCTAGCCGAATGAATGACAGTCACGGAATCATCACCTTGTTTTTTGGTGAAAGAAACCATTGTGTCATCTTTGGAAATAAACATGCGAAGCAAAACACATTTTGCGAGTAAGCCGTGAGATGTTAGTTTGATAGTTGACTGCAGAACAGTGTCGCATTTGGTTGTTTCTTTGTACATTTTCTTAAGTTTCCACCCATTGTTCAAAGCGGTTCAATCCTGTTCACGAACTGGATGGGTAGGGGGTGAAGGGACTGGTCCATCCGTGCGCTGATTGGCTCAGGTGCTCGTGTGTCGCCAATGACATCATGCCTTTGCAGAAAGTGACAGAAGGAGCTGCAACTTTGCAAGCCCTGCAACGTCAATATTGAAAACACCATATTAGGACACAGAATTACAATTCTGGAAATTGGTTTGAAATTGCAGACGTTTTAATAATGATGGCTGGGCAACTAAAGTATTGCCTTTCGAAAATTATGGATTTGTAAAATTGAAAATGTTTGTCAGCAGCTCCTGCGTGCATCGTTCAGTGAAAGCACCATAGTTCGGATCTACAGAATGGTGTTTCATTGATTGTGTCGGAAGTGTGATACCTTATCAAACATAAATGTGCAAATGTGAAATGATCGCAAGCCAGCCTGTTTGACAATATCTGCTTTCGATGCTCGTAGTAGACTATTGCAATATTTCATGTCGTATATATGCATTGTGCAATTATTTACGTGGCAGTCATTGAATAGCTGGGGGTCTAAAAATGATTGAATCGATCGTGTACATGTATCAATGAATAAGCAAATTGTCCCTGATCTATTTTGCACATTGCCAATTTAGCCTGTAGGGGGCCGTTCCTAGCAGTGCGTTGTCTAGGCTGTGAGCCAGTGACTGCATGCCGCACAATGAATGCGTAATGAGGGAGACCGGCTTGGGGAAGCTGCTTGCACCGGTTTAGGCCGGTCTCCTCCTGCTGAAGTCTGCCGTTTGAGTGACAGCTCGGGAGTTGTTTACCACACGACTGTGCGGCTGCTGAAGGCAGTGCGGGAGGGAGGGACAGAGGGGAGTGCTGAGCTGGCAGAAGCAGACACGCCTGCCGATGTAATCTTTTCAGTGTTCAATATATATTTTAAGTGAATATATTTTTATATGACACGATTTGAAACTAAGCTCAAGATAAACCAGCCATTTCTTAGCAAAGGCATTTAAATAAAATACAAGGACCCTAAAAGGTGCAAAAGAGATGGACTATTGGAGTTGATGGAATATAATTGTATGTTTTACCCTATTAATGAATTATTTCATTTAGTCCATAATAGTTATATTTTGCGCAATTTTGTTGTTGTTTGCATAACACAGAACGTGCAATTGAAATAAACATTTTGCATGTTTGGTATATTTAGGGGATATGATGATGATGATGACCTGTCTTTTTACTGCAATCGATATTTTATGAGAACTGTTGAAAGTCAATTTACAGTCCACCTTCATTTTCTCTTTGTCTCCCCTGCCCTGTGTTTTGATATGACTTGCAGGCGCCACCGTATTCGAGCATATATCCCAGGTACAGTATACATGTGTTTGGAACATTTTCCTCCTTTTCTTTCAGACGACGACAACTCAGAGGAAGGTCTCACCACTATTCATTCAGGAAGACACGAGTATGCATTCAGCCTCGAGCTTCCACAAACGTGAGTATCTCCTCAATGGCCCAGAGCAATTATCTATTCATATAGTATCTATTCATTTTAGTACTTGAGTATTTATATAGACATGTTAAAAGTATATAACTATATTTATTAAAGTGCTATAACTGTCTAATAATAGCTAAACCCCAAAATGCATTGCATTTCAAGTTTTGTGTTTTTCTGGAGACTGTTGGATTGGAAATGACCCTCTCCCCGTTGACCTTTTCTGTCATACAGACCTCTGGCTACCTCTTTCGAAGGGAAGCATGGCAGTGTGCGCTACTGGGTGAAGGCAGAGCTTCACAGGCCCTGGCTCTTGCCCATGAAGACAAAGAAGGAATTCACAGTCTTTGAACACATCGACATCAACACTCCATTACTGCTGGTAAGCCTATGGAAGAGATAGTTACCTCTTTATCAATCATTGGTTTTTCAGTGTTGCAGGTCTAGTAGGTGAGGTCTCATCATTCACGACTGCATGGAATCACTTCAGGCAGAATTATTTTTTTTACCATGGAGCAATACGAAACATGAGAGACAAAGGCCAACTATTTTGTTATCACATAATATAAATTCAACAATTTACATTATTGCATAAATGCTGAATGACCATGCAGCCTTAATACAATGGTTAACGATAATGATATGATAACGATGATAATGGAAGTAACCAAACATGGAGCTGGATGGATGTGTGTTTAAAAAAGAGAACTGAGTGACGGTATTTAATACCCCATGGCAATCACCATGTTTCAACACAAAGCTTGATGTTTTTTGTTCCTCTGGGCCTTAACAAAAGGAAGGAAAAAAGAAAAAGCTTGCTCTTGCTAAACTCAAGTGTTCACCACAAGGGAACTGTGACTTTGACAGTGCTTAGTATTCTGGTTCAGGCATGTCACAGTGCTCCTTAAATGAACTTAGAGATCCACTGATTACCAATGAAAAGATAAAGGAAATACTCCAGAGATTGTCTTTCTTTTTGTTGTTTACTAATGTTTCTCTTATTCTGTAATTTGTCTCCTCCTCAGTCACCACAGGCCGGCACTAAAGACAAGACGCTTTGCTGCTGGTTCTGCACCTCAGGTCCTATCTCCTTAAGTGCCAAAATAGAAAGGAAGGGATATACCCCAGGTGAGGAGCAAATCACTTTGATAACCATGAATTGATTAGACATGAACAACTGTATCATTGGAACAGTTTGTATTTGTGATATTGACCTGTTATAACATGGGGAAATGTTCAACTGACAGAATGAGTAAATTATTCAAACACTGCTTCTTTCACTCTTGTTTTTTCTAAACGTAAGTTTCTTCTTTCCCCCCCCCCCACGCAGGCGAGTCTATCCAGATCTTCGCAGAGATCGAGAACTGCTCGTCCCGCATGGTGGTGCCAAAGGCTGCCATTTACCAGACCCAGACCTTCTATGCCAAAGGAAAGATGAAGGAGGTCAAGCAGCTCGTGGCCAACCTGCGCGGTGAGTCCTTGTCCTCCGGCAAGACGGAGACCTGGAGCGGCAAGATGCTGAAGATCCCCCCCGTGTCCCCCTCCATCCTGGACTGCAACATCATCAGGGTGGAGTACTCCCTCATGGTGAGCACAACCACCCATCTTAGAGAGAGAGAGATGTTGCTACTTTTATGTCTCAGGATGTATGTTTGTATAAATAAATAAAAGTATGATGTATAGATTTTAATATATGAATCATCCCAGTCGGTATCAGATAGTCAACATTGGTATCGGAGAGCGAACAGATACATTTGTATCAATGTGTCCATATTAAAAGGTGACAGTGTTATCTGTGACTAGTGTATCGGTTACTAATGTGTTGTAAAACGTGGCTATGGATCTACATGTTACTCTTAGAGAAGTACCCTTTAAATGACCCGGCTCAGGCCCTAGCTCGCTAAACACTGGCTGAGAACGTACCAGGTTTTCTCTCCACACACACTGCTAAAGGGATTAGCCAGGGAGATCTGAGGGAACACCTGCCCTTCAGGTATTTGCTAATGCTTTACCTCGTCACACTGGACAGCCACAGCTCGCTCTCCAAGGTTAACCTTTGCATAAGCGAAACTCGTCATAAGATTGACCTACATGTAGCAGTCACGCCACTCCTGCAAAACCTATTTAGATCGCTTGGGGAAACCACGTTGACAACTTTCGGTGCCTCAACCGGTGTCACACGGTCAAGTCTCAATTGTTTTTTTCTTCAAAGGTTAGACTTAGCTTAGCTTAACAACAGTTTTTCTTTTGTGTCTGTTCAGGTCTACGTGGACATCCCTGGGGCCATCAACCTGTCCCTTAACCTGCCCCTGGTCATTGGCACCATCCCTCTCCACCCTTTCGGCTCCCGTACCTCCAGTGTCAGCAGCCAGTGCAGCATGACCATGAGCTGGCTGGGCATGGCCCTGCCCGAGAGACCAGAGGGTACGTTCACAGCTCATCACCTGCTCGTCCACACACCTACTGTTCCACTGAAAATCCGAAAATATCACTGATAAACACGCCACGCATGTATTTACACAATACAAATAATGTAACAGATGAGCTGGCGCTGGGAAAGGGGGGGGGGGGGGGGGGGTAGGTTACAGTTCAGGTTTTACCGGTGCTTGTCTCTGGAAACTAGACTCAACCCCAGGTTCTCCTCTCTCTCTCTCTCTCTCTCTCTCTCTCTCTCTCTCCCATGCAGCTCCTCCAAGCTATGCAGAGATCGTGACTGATGAACAGCGGCAGAGCAGTCTGGATGTTGCCTCGGCACGCGAGGAGCTGGACGGTCCGCTCTTTGCCTACATCCACGAGTTCCGCTTCCAGCCTCCTCCACTGTACTCCGAGGTAGGCCCCAACGCCGTTACCTACATAGAAATACATATAATCCATGTTTGAGTGATACCTCAACTGTATAGCTTGTTATTCATCTATTAAAAGGAATACACGTATTTGTGGGACTGTATCTTATGTGTTGTAACCCTGTGTTTTCCTAACAGATCGATCCTAACCCAGACCAACCCAGCTGCACAGAGGTGCGCAGGCTGGACGCCTGTCCATCACGCTGAGGGAAAACCCACACGTTCTCGACCCGAAGAATTCAGGGGAACTCCTGAAAAATATCTCCCTCCAAGGTCTCCACGCCTCTGCTTTGTCCATTTCTTTTCCCCGGCGACGGTGTCCACTTCACTCGGTCGTCGAGAGAAAACAAACACAAAGTAAATCGACCAACCAACACATAGACTTGGATGAAACGACCATTATCTGTTGGCTTGGACTCAATCTCTCCTGTCCTCAACGAGAAGGAACAGGAAGTCAGTGGTTAGGGGTATCACTTCCTCCCTTCCTCCCTGTGTCCGCCCGTGCTCAGGAAGGCACTGGGAGGAAACATTCAACCCGACTCATAAAAGCCCCCAGCAAGCGGAGGCAGCCCCTGGTGGTGTTGGTGGAGGTGATACCTGGACGGGGGATTATGATGATGAAGAGGAGGACTTACCAGGGCTCCATCTGGGCCGTCCCCTCTTCATCCCTGTTGATTCTTATACCCATGGCACATAAGGACACGGCTCAAGGGCTGAACTAATTGTGTTCCGAAAACCCCGACAGAAAACACGAGCAGGGATGGAGCTAGAGAGCGATGGCACACAACCACGGTTGTGTGTGCGAGTGCAAGTGCTCTGCAGTGTCACTTCACAGTGGAGCAAAGACTCGACTTCCTTTATCTGCCTCGTTTGGGACTTTGTTTTGCACATTTAATTTGCTTGAGTTGTGTGGCTCCATCTGATAAAAGAAAAGAAAATCACTAATAGTTTGGTCACAGCGTTTTTGTTTTGTTTCGCTGGACTAAAACGAGACTGCAGGTTTAACTCCTCGAACTCTTCTGTTCGCACAACGTTGAGCAGTGCAGAAAACGTGAAAAGAAATTACAATGCACTGAAATGAGGTCAAGCTGTTTGAAGATATTACTCTTTTGTTTTCCTTAACAACTTTAAAACGAACTAAACTGGACTGCAGCACACGATATCTGCACCTGGTAACTCTTTAAGTTGTTGCCCTCTGGGCTCGATCCAAGCGTTGCTCACCCTGTTATTGCGTAAAGTCCTGCTTTTCTGTCCATTTTTCTTTGTGTTTGGCTCCACACAGAACGCCTTCCAGCCTATTTTGATTTTGTTTCCTCTGCTTTGTGTTGCTGTTACCCTGGATTTGAACTAGAGAGGTGCAGATGGGAAGTTGATACTCGTTAAATGCTACCCGAACGGCTAGCATTCCCCTGGTGCTCCAAATGGCCTGCAGCCTTTTCTACTCCACATCTCAGGGCAACACTGGCACACATTACTGCCTATATTAAAGTACTGTCTCAGGTGGTCTTCTCACTTGCCAAAAGGTAAAGAAAAAGAAAAAAAGACAAGGAAAAAAAACAGTTTTTTCTTTTAAATTGCACTGTCAACTTTTGTTTTTTAAGTAAAACTACCAAAACGAGAGAAGAGACATACAGTTAAGCAATGCAGCTTTCTGGCGAACGACATTCCCTTTTTGTCCTGCTGCACATGCTCAGTTCATCCAGTCTGTCGATTTTACCAGACCCGTGAAGCCACAATGCTTTTAAAGTAAAAAAGAATATTTAAAAGATATTGCTGGAGAAAAGGTTTTCCTGCTGCGGTTAAATAAGCAACTCCAGCTGAACATTTTTAGCTGGGGCTGTTTCTAAACCTCAGCTCCAACTGGCCAGAACAAGTAGTGTTAGGTTGACATGAGTAATACATTGGTTTTTAAACTCGTTCAACACAAACGCCCGGTTGGAGCAGAGATTTAGCACCGAAAATTAGATACGTGTAACTTTTTTACTAAAGTCTAAAAAACGAAGAAAATTGCATTCAAAGGTGAAGGTCTGGATAAACTCAAATGGCAGTAACTGCTAATTATAGTCAAGCAGTGTTGTTTAGGACATTGGTAAAATTGTTATCCTTTATTCAATTTACTTTTGTAAGTAATTTTTTTAATGCTTTTTTTTGTGTGAGTATACACGCTTGTCGAGATAAGGCAACTTGGAAATGTGCACCATTGACAGTTATCAACAAACTTCAGAGTTGTGAAGCGATTTTATCTTAGTGGCCTTGAGAAAAAAAGACCTGTAATAATTCTTTATTCTTCAGTGTCTACATTTATTTCAGCCTAACTCTTGTTCCTCATATAATTGGTTTGTCTGAATGTTGACACTTTTCCATGTTTATTCAAAGGGACAAAAAGGGAAAGACAAAAAAAGTGTGTACTAGAAATGTTCCCCAGACAGGCTTCCTCGATTTAATGTTTGTGTTTTCTTTCTTAAGTCGGGCTAGTTTTTCCATGTATTTCATGGGCATTGATATAGATAGCTTCCCCGTACAACTAAATGCGACATAGTTGAGTTTGTATCTGGCTAGCCATTCTGGGTATCTCTCGGTAGAGGGGGATTGTGGCTGTTGACCAGCACCCATCCCCCCCTGCCAAGGAGCACTTCATTCACATAGATTAATAGACGAAAACACAAATTCCAAGACAATAGCTTTTATGTAGTTGTATTTCTTTATAATTCTTCGCTTGGACTTGATCTTAGGGAATGTGTATCAAGCTAACTATATTGAATAAGCTCACAAATTTGTTTCAGGTTGGTTCGATTCCACAGTCAGTTTGCCTGGGCCTTTTCATTTTTTACTAGTCCAGTGTCAGAACTAAGCTAAACTCCTGACTTGGAAAAGACAGGAACCAAAATGTTAACAGATGAGAAGATTTGGGATAGGGGATCTGTAACATTTTAGAAACAAAGTGCAATATTAGTCTTTGAATTTCATTCATTTCCATTTTTATGTCGTGTTAACTTTTCTTTTTTTTGTCTAATAATTCTGTTGTTCATGCCGATGCGTAGATATTCTATGAATGTGTGCTGAATTATTTAACTCCTGTCTTGTTCTTCCACTTGAGTTGATTAAACTTTTGTTCAAATTCATATGAATAGCGTTTGTTTCTTCTTTAATCCATAAGAAAATGCAAACATTTGAACCAATTTCCATCTCTTATGTACAATCAACCGCCACACACATCAGCAAGATTACCATTTGTATTTTGCTCAATCCAGCTGTATTAGGTTCTATTTTAATAACTAGAACAAGAGCGCCCCTAAAGGCTGTATGAATAACTGCATATACCTTTTCTGCATATTATATGATCTTTAAAGTGATTGTTTATATAATTTTAAATTTGACCTCAATCAACAGTGACTTTTTGGGGGGACAACGGGTCAGTTACTTCCACGGCAATGACAATAGCATGGTTTAGGTGAGGAGTGTCAGCCGGGTTTAATTTGTCTCTTAGATTATTACAGTGTCGAGCTTGGTTGTTAGAAAATAATTTGCGAACTCACAAAAGATACAAAAGTAAATTGTAGCCATATCCTGATCTTATTGAGGATGCGGATTCTGGCATTCACCTGAGCACACAGTAACCACCTTTTCTCCATATGTCCACCACTACAGATACGTACATAGTATGCACACTATAGGTCTTTGTCTAGCAGCATGTCTGTTTCAAGGGCAAGGTTCACTGCTAAAATGATATAGTGCTGGACAGAGTACTCCTTGCTCTAGTCAGAAAATGCATATTTAAATCAGTTTAATATTGAATATTTATTGTGTTTTAGTTGTGCACTAAACTAGGCATTGTATAACAGAGTTTGTTGCTATTTATTGGCAAACTAATATCTGAAACCCTCTCAATTGTGCTATTTAATATTGAATGTCATGATTGAATGTCCAAATTGTCTTCTGAATTAGTATTGATATTTACACTTTCGACTTTGCATTCGCTTAATTCGAAACGATTTATATTCCTTTGTGCCATAGCTTGGACTTGGAAGGATAAGTCTTTGCCAGACTATGATCCAATGTGAGACACAAGGAGACAGAGTAGCCAACTCTCTCTAGGATTAGACAGTGAAATCAGACACACACACACACACACACACACACACACACACACACACACATAGAAATCGGTGGCAAGCTACAGGTTGACATGATTTATTGAACCACTGTTGAATCATGCATACACTAGAGGGGCCTTGCTGGCCTGTTGCTCAGCCATGATGAAAGAGGGTGTAGAGTGCCGTGTAATATTTCAATACCTTCAACTAGTCATTCCAAACACATCTTCGTTGCCGCCGGACCACTATTCTGTGTTGTAGGACACACACTTCCAAGGGGAGGTCATCTTTGTTTTGTTATGTATTTTCACACTTGAATTGGATGTGCCTTCATAAATGGATTTAATTGTGATCACAAATGAGTATAAAATAAAATAAAAACGTCAGAAAACGTCCCTTTTAAGGGAGGGCCTTCTATAATAATTTCACAGCATTTGGTACATTAAGCCAATCTGTCCCAAAGTGATGTTGACTATCTTTGTCTTTTGAAATGAGCTGTAAACTTGTAAGTTAGCAACATTCTCTCTGGATCTCTCTTTGAATGGCTGAGCCAGAGATAATTGGGTTCCACTGGGTAACTTGAGAGTTATTTGTTATGTTGCTAGCCTGTCTGTGGGATTACTTATAATTAAATTGAACAATAGAGTACTGGGTTTCCTATTGTGTTGTGTTATATTAGCTGACACAATGTAAATGTAATGCACTGAATCACATGGTATACAACAAGTGGCCTCTCTTCACACTTGAATACAGATAATGAATTATCAACAGCATTTTCTCAGTGACAGTCAAGGTAAAGTTATTTCAAATGACATCAAGTACTTGCACTAGTCATCTTCATTCCTTTGTGTCACTTTGTTCCCTCCTTTTTGTTTTAAAATTGACAGCCTAAAATTTGCATAAAGTGAAATTAAGTCGAACCTTGTTCCCCAACATCAAATGCTAACTAATGACCTATTTCTAATAGACGTTGGTTTTAAATCATTTCTTCTCACCGGACTGCTGGTGCTGACTCAGCAGTGCATGTGGCATTGACCAAGCATTTTTAGCTTCCCTTTGTCTCCCAGCTCAGTCCTCCATGCCCCCTTCTCTCCTCTCACCCCCACCCCCACCTCTCATCTAGGCTCTTTGACATCTGTGGACCTAAGCTTTTGTGGCAGTGTGACCCCTAGGGATGAAATAATAAAGGAGATGAGGATTATGAAGGGTGGGTGTGTGTATGATGATGATGAATGTGTGTGCGTGTGTGTAATTACGAATGGGTTTGTGTGTGTCTTTGTGAGCAGAGTGGCAATGGTGTTGTTTAGCTAGTGCTGACACTACGCCGGCCTCAGCTGTTTCCTCTTACTGGGTAATCCCACTACCCAGAAGCCTATATGTGACCCAGAGGTGCTGGGCAGCGTGCTCAGAGCAAGCACGTTCAGGATGGATGCACAAGGGGCTGCACAGAGGCCCCTGTAGGCCGGCCTGCCAATGCCACATCATCACTGTGTCATAATAGAAAATTACACACTCACACACAAATGCATGCAAACACACACATGCACAGGCACACACACACACATAAAGCTGCATGCACACACTGACACATGCACACGCGTACAGCCGCACTCTCATATAAGTACAGCAACACACACACACACGCACGCACGCACCCACGCATGCACGCACACACACACACACACACACACACACACACACACACACACACAGTGCTCAGCAGTGGGGCAATCCCAAGCATATCTCTGAAGGGATAAAGGGTAAATTCCTTATCCATTAACATTAGGGCTAACCCTAACCTTAATAAATAATGTATAAATGATTACCTTAGTTAACACGAATACCATTAGTTAAAACGAACACCATTAGTAAATGATTACTAGACACATTAGTAATGTGTTAATTAAAGAAAAACGTTGGGATTTTCCAACCTGGATCCTTACCAATTTCAAATGTTTCAAATTAGTCCAGTATTGAGAGAGAACGCTCAAGCCATAATCCGTTCCGAGCCGTAAAGTGTACAGGTCTGGAAAAGGAATTATACCACTGGGACAATTCTGTTTTGCATACAGGAACATGCTAAATATGTAGGAGGTAAAGAATGTTCAATAAATTGTTTTGTTTTTTTGGAACAGTACGGCTAGTTAAAAAGCAAGCTGCTCCCCAGCTGATGGTTTGAATAATCAACCCTGGTTATCCGAGGCCACGGACTACCGTCTGTCTGTGATTAACAAACCATCTCTGAAGGCTAGACCATTTACAGCCCTAGTGTTTCTAAGAGGTCACCATAATTTACCCAATCAATGGCATCATTACTGGAACGCTGAAACCTGTCCAAACGACCAACGGTTGCAGAAAAGTGATGGAAAAGTGAAGTGAGTTGAAGTGTTTTGAAAAACGGTCAATTTGCCAACTGCCAATTGTCTATGAATTGAGTCATTGTTTAAGTCGTGAATTTTCTGCTGGTTTATCTGATCTGGTGTTCCAGAGAACTTTTAACGAGAGCTGGCTGAAGGGGAACTTTTCCAGTAACTTTTCTGAAATAGAGAATTCATCGTAATGAATCCCCAAGATGTAAGCGGTCATTAACTGTATCCGAAGAGAGCAGAGGAGTAAGGTCGTGGCAACACAACCAGTCTGGACCGCATCTCTCAGAGTGCGGAGTCTATAAATCCCCTCTCTTTGGAATGCTGCGGGTATCGAGTCCTGCTAAAAAGATGCCATCACAGCGAGACTAACTGACAGGAAGAGAACAGCAGAGCAAAACAAGATAGAGAGACCGATATTGGGTTTGAAGCGGGGCTTTCTTTTAGCTTATATGTGATGAGTTCTTCAGGCCTTGGCCAGAAGCCTGTTGCTGCTGATGGCTGCATTGGCAGACCAATCATCCATCCTCCATGCACTCTGAAGCCTCACTCCCGGCCCAGACCCATCGGGCCGCAAGCCCCGTCACGCCTGATTACGTTTCCCTGCAGTCATCCACACCAACCACCCTGGAAAGTCACTGGGAGTTCATTGTTTTATTATGTTTTGACATAGTGGACTAAATTTGTAATGGTATCCCTCACCCCCTTTTCCACCCTCCTTTCTCTTACTCTTCCCGGACATTACCGGGTGACCCATAGCAGTTAAATCATAACAGTCTATATATTATTCCGGACACTTTGTCCTCACATGGAAAGGCCACGTCTGTAAAAGACTGCTGATTTTAAAAGAAGGGATAACTGCTCACTATGGGGGGACAATAACAGCACATGAATGTCGACTTGGTTCATGTTGCTTCATTTGTAGTGTCACTTTGCGAGTGACATACTGCCCCCGTACAGTAGATGAACAAAGTCAGTCCAGGCATTTTTCGAGCACAGCCGCTGTGTTAAACATTCCCGGCAGGACACACAGTGTCATACTTTCTCCCTTCCAACTGAAATTAATCTCACACCCAACCCATCCCCTCCACCCCTAGTCATTTATACTATTCTGCTACACACATGGAACCCCATCTCTCCTGTTATGTCACCCAGAGATTTGTTCCAGTACGCAAAGCCTGCATGGAGGGCCTTTTTCCAGTGGCTGGGATTCCACGATGGATCCCAGGAAAAGACTGAAATCGAATGGGTTCTTAATTTAAATTGACTTGAGGAACGGAATTCAGAAATGTGATCTCTGGGATATTCCTGTGGCCAGGGGGAGAGAGAGAGTACCTTGTTAAGAACTAGATTTATTGTGTGTCCGAAGAGGTAGCAGCTGTCTGTTAACCCTGACTGCTAGTGTTATGTGTTATAATATTAGCCTACGGGTCGGAAAATAGTATGTCTTTAATGCCGATGTAGGACAAATGCATTTCAATGCCTGAACACAATCCAATCCATACCATAAATACTTAATTGTGTTAGAACGATTTCAAAGCGAAGAAGTGGGGCATAGTTAGGCCTATACAAGGCGACCTTGGTGTGCCTCTAATAACATTGCCTCCTCAAAGTCCCCTTCACCAAATCTGCACCTTCAGGTGACTGAGAGGCTGGCCAGTGGAGTGCTGTTTCACCACTGGTCTTATTTTACACCGCCGGTCCCTGGCCGAGGTCACACGTTTGCCTTTTTATAGCGATGGCTGACTCATAGCACTGTCGCTAACTCCGCCCCTGCTCCCATCTCTCTTTCATTCTCCACTCTTTCTCTGTCTCTCTCCGTCTCTTTCTCTGTCTCTCTCCATCTCTTTCTGTGTCTCTCTGGCTCTTTTCGTCTCTCTCTTCACCTCTTTCTCTGTCTCTCTCCGTCTCTCTCTGTATCTCTCTCTCTCTCTCTGTCTCTCTCTCTCACGCTCTCTTTCAAACTTTCTCACTCCCTTCCCTGCTCATATTCTCCTGAGTCACAAACATCCCCAGACACCCTCACTCCCCCCCCCCCCGAATACCACACACCCATCCCCTCCCCCACCCTCCTCCATGTGGGTCCTTTGTGAAAAACAACAGGTGCAGTCGGTGGATGAGGGTGGGGTGGAGTGTGTGGGGGGGAAATAGTGAGGGGGTTTGGGGGGTGGAGGGTAAGGGTTGAGCACTTCTGGCTGCCACGGTCACTTCTCTGGCCGCCACTTCATCCCCGCCTCCGCCTCTACGCAACCGATTTGGTGCCCCTCACAGAATGCCAGCGACCATCTCTCTCATTCCCCACCGGCTGTCCACCTTCGAGCCCACCGCTCCTCTGCTGCTCTGCTCCTCTGGGCCTCTGCTCCTCTGCTCCTCTGCTGCTCTGCTCCTCTGGGCCTCTGCTCCTCTGCTCCTCTGCTCCTTTCTCAAGGCCACATGGAGGAATTTGTGAGAGAAACAAAAGGACTTGAGAAACGGTATTGTCCGAGGTATGCAAGATATGGTATATATTAAAAAAGTGTAAACCCAACATGCATATTACCTAAATAACAATATGATAATATAGATAAATGGACCTCTACTTTTGCAGTGAAATTACCCTACCTACTCCTGGAGATCCCAAAATACCCTGATTTATTTTTATATATTCTCCATCTCTTCCCATTCCTCCCTGTCACCCTTGATCTGGCTATCTCACTATCTATCAATCTATGTCTGCCCTAGCTATCCATCCATCCATCATGGACATGCAGAAACTTTAGTTAGTTATCAGTGTAAAGAAAGGCCAGCTGTGGACCCCCTGACCCACAGTAAACCCACATATATGTGAGTCTACTGGTCCAAATGTATCAAACTCAGTTTGCCCGCTATTATTTACTATCACTAGCTCTGTCACTATTTCATTGGCACGCCCTCAATGTATAGTTCTTTGATGCTCAATTTCCCTTGAAAACGATGAGCTGTGATCAAATTAAAAGGGGGAAAATGAGCCCAGAATATCAGCGTTAACGACATTTACCCCCGGGAGAGAAATGCTCTGTGGGTCCTCTTGTGGTGGTGGGTGCAGAATATGGTTTCTGGGGCAACATCAGCAGACTATCTCTGGCCCTGATCCCTCTTGATCAGAGAACACACACTCCTTACTCGGACTGCAACAGCATCAGCAATGAAGGGTCATGTTACTTTATCATAAAGATCTTTATAAAACTTGTGTTTTTGTCAGCCTACTGTAAGTTGATTGTTATTGCACCCCCCCACCCCCACCCCAACACACACACACACACACACACACACACACACACACACACACACACACACACACACACACCTGGCTGTAATTTCGTACCCATAACACTATTTAGCCATCTATTTTGTGCAAACTCATAAAAGTATTTTTTGCCTTGGTCAAAATAGTGCTAGGTCACCGTAGAACAACTGAACAACTAGGGTGAAGCAGCCAGATACAAATGAGATGCAATAATTGACGAAATGTTGAAGGAAGAAGTGTATTATTATTGCTACTTCAATCAAGTTCAAATGGCTATAAAATCCTGCTGTGTTTCGATGGAATAGCATGACATTAACGTTCTGAACGAGAAGTCACATTTGTTAAAAGTTGTTATTTCTTGGATTACAAGACAAATCCCCTGAGGTTTATAGTAGAGATCATCTGCAAAGCCATTGAGGGGAAATATGGACATACATTTGACCCCTCGGTTCGCCTTCAGCCTTTAAACACAATGTTGTTTACTAGAACCTTAAAATAGAGCTCTGAAGTTGCCTAGCATGGCAACCCTGACAGAGACCAATAATAGTGTGACGGTTGTTGACAAGATCTTACATGAGGACAAAATGTCATGGTCGTTATTGGGCGATGTGTTAAATGCACATATCAAATAATATGGGCACCTGTTTGCTAATCAGTAGGACCAGTAATATACGCCACAGGGTCAGCATAGGGGCCCAAAGAGTTGGCTAAAGAACGGTGGTTTGTTATAATTCTACATGAATTCATTACTTTTATGTTTTTGTGTCTTAGTTGTGTCTCGGTTATGTATGGGAGTGAGAAATCTGAATGAAAGTGCAATAGAAGGGTTACTAACTGATGTCCTCTATGCCAACATGACAAACTAGTTAAAGAAATTAGTACCAAGTATTCACAACGGAAATGTAATGCTCAACGTCACATTCAAAAGAAAAACATGGGACATGTAATGTACCTACATCACAGATACAGGGAAACACACACACTCACACACAAACGCACACCGGTGAACACAGAAACACGTGCAGCCTGTCATCTGAATAGAAATGTGAACATACACAACACACACATATGCACACACACAACACACACATATGCACACACGTGAACACGTGCAGAATGTCATCTGAATTTAGATGTGAACATACACAACACACACACAGAAGCATGTCCATTTGTACGTGTGCGCACACACACATAATTAACTATTGTCTGTGTCTATGCAAATGCCCCCTAGCAACGCTCTTTGTTGCGTCAAAAGTGTTACAAGATGATGAAAGCCACAAAGGGCTCCTTCTAATCCCAACATGGAGAGAGCAGTGGAGATGCACAGCTATCTGAGAGCTCTCTGTGGCAGACTTACACAACCATTCGATTTCCCAAGGAAACGGACATGCAGAATTCGTTTGACATCATTTAACGCATGGCACATGTTTTTTCTAAGCAGGCTCATATGTTTTTAAGACGTTTCTGTGTCTTTTGGTGTATATGTGTTTGTTGTACGGTTGCTGAGTCAGATATTTTCTCTAAACGCCATCTGTGAATATGTGTGTGTGTGTGTGTGTGTGTGTGTATGTGTGTGTGTGTGTGTGTGTGTGTGTGTGTGGGGGGGGGGGGGGGGGGGGGGGGGGGGTTAAGGACTATACTGATGCTGAGAGTTTCTATACATTATGGTACTGTTGATGAACCCTGTCGGATCACAGAGTGCAAGCTCTCCACCTTGATTATTGGAGAATTTAAGGAAATGTTACAAAAAAGTGGTTCGGTTCAGAGCTGATACGCTCTGCCTCATGTCCAGAGTGAACAGGATCAGAGGGGGAGGGGCAGTGCCAGTGTTCAGTTAATAAAGGGGCTTAACTCCTTTCTGGAACTTTCTGACTCATTCTGTAAACATGACTCAGGACATATTCAGAAAAACAGCCCCACCCTGTCAAACTGCATGTGATGAAGATTGTTTTCTTTTTATTTCTCGCAATTGGGTCTTATTTCCTTTATTTGTATTAGCCCATTTGCACTCCTCTTCTTGTGTATTCTGTGTTGAGTCAGCACTAAATCATATGCTCACACACTATCAGGGGGGGTGTCCACAGGCTAAATTTCGGAGGCGCAGCACAAAGTACACATACACGTGTGTGCTACCCCACACACAGACACTGATGCATTCGAGCACGTAGGTTCACACACCCGTCTTATCTGGACACTTAGTGATGGTATTGTTTTTTTTTTTTTTATAAAGTTGTTTTTCATTCGCCATTTACTTTATAGGAACAGTAATCGACTCCCATTCTTACAAATTCACAGCTCCGTCTTGCTTTTATCTCTTGACACAATTTTAATGGCTACTAAGTTTCAGGACAGAAAAGATTAGTGGAATAGCAATGTATCCGGGCTGATCTGTAACGTTGTAGATGTGTTGTATCCATTACTATTATGTTAAGTGACGACAAATGTCATTATATTAAACACTTTGTAGCTTTGTATAGTGTGCTGATAGTGTAGAAACAATAAACCATGATTGTATAGCATTACAGTTAATCTTATTTTTGATATGATTTCTCTCTGTATCTCAAGCTAATCTTACACGCGTTCCTGAAAAGCTAGGATCCAACAGGCACTCTTTCTGACAAGGGCGGCTTGGTCTGGTCTGCCCCAGTTACAGTATGTGACGCACTCTCATAATCTCATCCCACACTGACTCAGTATTTGTCAGACAGACGTTTTCTTTTCCCTCCAAAAATCCGGAGGGGCTGCCATGACTTTGAGTGGTCAGGGCAGGGAAAGAGCTGCGTTCAGCGTCAAAGTGCTGAGTAGCCGGCCAGGAATGTGTTACATATGCGGTCCTCCCACGTGTTCCCCATGTGCGCAACTCCCTCCACGTGCGCTGCAGCCCCCATGTGGGCTGCTCTGCCATGTGGTCTACTCCACGTTTCCTGGGTTCATTTGAATGTGAGACACACACAATTAAAGCTAAACACCTGAGACCCCCAAAAAATTGTGTTGTTGATAGATTGGACATTTACTGCTTTTAAACCTCTCACTTATAATTTTGATTTCAAGTTATATAGTGTTACGAATATTACCAAACCCTCAAAATATACTGAATACTTGACACCATCCTCAGAATTACATTGAAGCTTTGGCTTCATTTTGCAGTTATCTTTTTTAATCAATGGTATTGTAGACTTAACTGTCTATAATGTTGCAAATAAACTCATCTTAAGTCCCCCACGCCACCTACCCCAGCCTGTCCATCATTTCTCAATGACCATTTGTCTGATGAACAACCTGACATTTCATCTTCTGCACAACAATTCAGTACATTGTTCTCTTTCTTGCTGTGCAAACGGGACCGAGCCGCTCTGCCCCGTTACGGTCGGCGGAGGAGACCTCTTGATCAAACCAGCCGGGTCTGGATCA
>JACYXH010000855.1:152500-255000 GCA_026745465.1 Lota lota
GGTTTCAAATAGTAAAGGTTTGTGCTTGATGATTTATAAGACATTGGGATAACCAAATGTAAATAATTAGTTAAATCAGCTTATAAACCACCGTGTAAATAAGATCGATGTGACAATATATTGAACATTAGACTCAAACAATAAAGCCCTTTATCCATGTCAATACAGTGATCAGCAATAATACCATTATCATTGCCAACCCTTATTACAACAAACTGCTTAGTAGGCTACTGACTTAGGGTAAAGGTACATCTGTACAGTCCCTCGCTTCTGAGACAAATAGGCCAGTCAAGGGATTTGCATGGAGACCTCTCCCTCAAGCCCAGCAGAGACTTCAGCATTTAACCACCAACTGGAAGGAGAGGGATTCAATATTAATGCAGTGACAACATTTGATGGCCATTCAAATACCCCAAATAATGCAGTGACAGCATCATCTGTTAACACGGTTCAATTCTCTTAGCAGATTATTTTATAGACTCACAGGTGAGGTTGAGAACAAGCACAGCATTTAAAAATCGATATTCAAGCAGCTACAAACATTATCAGTGCGCCAAAAGAACAGACGCTATAGGAAGCAAATCAAAACCATTGTAAGAAGTGGCTGCCAGGTGCATGCAAGTTACTTTTAGGTTGTGTTTTATTTATTTACAGATGTTTTGTGAAGATTGGATGCATAATGTAATTGCGTTATCTGATACATTTGGTATCATAACATTTCCCTTTAAGAGAAGTCAAAACTTGTCACAGCTCTCCCCTGGTTCTCTGCACACATGGCTACGCGTCTCCTGCATGTCCATCTGCTCTTCCATCTTCGACCAAAATAAATACAACTTTATTGATTCCTGAGAGAACATGAGTCACAGCTAGAGGAATGGGCAGAAAAAAAAATATCAAGGGTAAATATAGAAACGATACACAGGATGCAACCAAGAATTGTGTAACATGAAAACTTCTGCGTATGAAGTAGGCAGAATTATTGATACAATCTTGCCTGTGTTGGAAAGCGCATAACTAGACACAGTTAAAAGTAATTTAGCGGCCATGAGGGCAGTGATGCCTGCTGTGTATTTTTAAATGTAATAAATTATATAAATGTATTACATTTAAATGTGATGTATAAAAAATAATACTTCAAATGTAATATTTGACGAGATGTTCAGTCTTTCTCATACAGAGGGCCATGACAATATACAGACTGCATTAAAAAATAAAACGGTTCAGAAAGACTATTATTCATGTACATAATCAATTGGAAAAAAGTTAAATACTCACCTAAACTAGTAGTTTGGTTAGAGATGGTCAAGTTTAGTTTGGTTAAGTTCAGCCATTAGGTTGGATGGTATTAGCTTACAGATGGTTAAGTTTAGGGTTAGGTTAGAGATGATGGAGTTTAGGTATTAGATTAGTGATTGGTTAAGTTAAGGTATTAGGTTAGAGATAGTGAAGTTTAGAGTAGCGATGACTAAGTTTCGGTATTAGGTTAGAGATGTTTAAGTAATGGAATTAGGTTTCAAATGGTCAAGTTTAGGGTTAGGTTAGAGATGGACATGTTTAGAAAGCAGTTGCAAGCCAATCACGATTCTCGTCAACATGGGCAGGTCTTAACAGGACCTGTGGCGGGATCCATAATCACTTTGGCGTTTCTGCAATTTATTTTTTCTAATATAAACCTAATATACACAGTAACCACGGTAACCACCTGGCTTTTCTGCAGACAGCAGCAGAATGCCCATGCTTGTTCTCTGGTGCTACATTCTCAGACAGGCATCCAAGTGAGTGAAACGTTCCCATGAGACCGTATTCATTCACACTGCTGTCCTCCTGTGTGACCCTATCACGACTCAGCACTTCTACATCCCCGCTTACATAGTCACCAGAGAGGCCACTCTTATCTCCCTCTCTCTCCCTCCCTCCCTCTCTCCGCTCATAGCTCCCTTTCTCTCTCTCCTGTGCCCCCTTTCTGCCTCTTTGTCGCTCCATTTCTTTTCAGCAAGCTCATCTTCTGACAGCTGACCTTCACAGAAGGTGTTTTTATCAACCGCAGAAAATCAGAGTCAACACATCCGAGTGTAAAATAGTTGGTAAATTATTTATGAACAATTTTACACAATCTCCATCTCTTTGCAGCAGTAGTTGTATTGAGGGCACGTCTCTTTTTTACTAAAAACAATATATACAACGAGAGACAAACTTCATGAAAGACTTAATTTAGTAAAACATTGATACGTTCATTTACATGTATAAAAAACTAATCAGATATACAATAAAAAAAAGCTTCATATAGCAAACAACTATAAGAAAACTATGGAAAAACGTGTTTTAGTGCAACAGGAAATATAAAATAAAAAAGTAGTTTGTAACCTCTCTCTTTCTTTCTCTCTGGTAGAGGGAGGCCATGGTGAGAGGTCTGTGAGAGAGAGGGAGGGGTTAGAGGTGGGTGTCAGCGATAGGGATTCGTCTCAGCTCCACAATCTGGGAGTTGGATACGCTCCCTTCGTCGTGGCCTTCATGGATAGACTCACTGTCGCTCACGTTAAGGCCGGTACCTAAAGGAGACACATGGAGCCAAACATCGTCATGACTGATTCAAACTCAACACTGTGTGTGTGTGTGTGTGTGCGTGCGTGCGTGCGTGCGTGCGTGCGTGCGTGCGTGCGAAGGATTTGTGTGTTCTCAAAAAAGTTAAACATGCGAATCCAAAGTATGTTAGGGGATATAGACGTCACATTCAGCAGTTATTCAACAACGCTAGATATGCATTAGCATTAGCATAGCCTAATAATAAGAAACAACATCTATATTAATTTCCATAAAGTTAGTTATTATGGTTATATAGTTGCTGGCTATATAATCCAATTAAAGGACTTGGAACCATGTTATCGAATGCCACGACGCTGCTTTATGTATGAGTGTTATATAATCGTACAGCGCATAGCAGAGCGGCCAATTTCATTTTACAGTGACCTGTGGAACGTTTGACCAATGAGATTCCTTGTCCTAACCCTTGCATAACAGACCCCCCATCACATGAGTTATTGATGCCATATACATGCCATACAGTAAATATGGGCCATCTCTTCTCCCTATCTTGACTTAATGAGGTCGAAACCTTCACTCTTTACACCGGGACAATGAGTGCGTTTGCGATGACGTAACCAGTGGCACACCATGTCCCGTTAACACCCAGCTCAGGTGTACCAGGTACATCCAGCACAAAGCCCCTTATGACTCTGGCCAATAAGAAAAGGGGCTTCCTATTGTTGGAGAATTGGAGGAACAATGATGTAAGCGGCCCATTTGGCCTTTGTATGTACATGTACATACACACTGTATGCACATTATGTATGTATGCTACATCTTTGTATGTGTTCCTCTACGTGTTCTCAGTCAGGGATGACTGGCGAAGGAGGTAAGCACCTCATTATAGAGGTATTACAGAGATAATCCCAGCTAGGAAGTACATTATTATGTGATTCTGATGATCTTCTCCAGTGTGACCAGCTCTCAGAGTCTTATTAGAAGTTTTGATGGAACCCGGTTGGAAGTTCAGTATTACACTGAGGAGGTTAAGAGGGGTTTCTGGTGTCGGGGACCGAATGAGCAGCCACTGGAGTTCAAGGCTTTGTTCATAAGAGCTCAGTCACATGTGCCGTTTTGCCCCACCGCTTTCGACAAAAGCCTACTTTGAATGTCAACAACACATCCAACACACATTGTGTCGATCTTGACAAACAAGATATTTTTGATGGAAGGATCGGCAGGATCCCAAAGTGACCCTAGAGGACATCAGAATGCATCATGGGATTTTTTGTTGCTGAAATGTCGCCATTTTGTGATGCCTGGAGAGTGTTGTATTAATGTAAAATCCTAAATAAACATTAGTATACTGTAACAGCCTGTACAACAACAACAAAGAAGAAACACACACACACACACAGATGCACGCACACATACCACACCTAGCTCTGTCCCGTTCTGGAATTTAGTGTATCTCCACCCTAACGACCAAAACACTAATCCTTTCCTCATTACCACCTCTAAATCTCTAAAACTCACACCTGCTGGGGGCTTCCTTCTAATGTGGCTGTTTCCATAGTAACCTGTTTATATTTGTCTGGGATGGAGATGCTAGACGTGACTCTCCAGTGAGGTGTCCCACTGGGCCTTGTTAGTATTGGGAAGGTAACCAGGATCCAAGGTACAAGTGGAGGGCCTCCAAGATAAAGCGGTGCTCATTAAGACACTCCAAATATCAGATCATATCTGGATCTTTTACATTAATTACTTTCACTTAAACGTTTCACTTTTCATAGTGATCATCGTTCCAAACTTAATACACTATGGATGACTGTTGTGTTTGCTTCGAGTTACAACCTTATTTGGTTGCTGTCAAGGTTGTCTGCCTAGCACTGAATGTGAGGGGAATAAGAACTAGCCATCGCCTCTGAGAAATGTTCACATTCATTGTTTGGGATTTTGTGAGGTCTGATGCATCAGACACTACAACACAACAATCAATGATTTGAAGACGTGAGTTTGGGTATTGTGTGTGAGCAAGTGTGTGTGTGTGTGTGTGTGTGTGTGTGTGTGTGTGTGTGTGTGTGTATGATATATAGGCTCTCAGCTCATTAAACATTGATGGGGATGGAGGAAGAAAGGTTTCCATGGCAGCAAAGGTAGTGGGGGGTGTTCCATAAAGGATTGACTGAGTAGGGCCATAGGTAATAGATACTCTGGCTATGAATGTGCATTTTGCACACACACACACACACACACACACACACACACACAAAGACAAGAAGATAATATCTTGGCCCACTGACTTTGTGTCTAAATGTTGAAGTTGCATATGTGTTTACTGGACAGATTGCTCACCGGTTTTTAAGGCAAATATGAGGTCGTCAAACTCCTGAGAGTCTTCGTCCCCGGCCACCAGGTTGGTGTTGACAAAGCCTCCATCCGTGCCGTAGGTCTCCATCACAGGGCTGGGCTTGAACGCGCTGCCGGGCTGACTGCTCAGACGCAGCGAGGCCCGCTCCCAGTCTGATACCTGATACGCACGCACGCACACACACACACACACACACACACACACACACACACACTTTGTTTTAATTGCCATGCATGCATGCATGTGTAAACCTCTTGATACTGCAAACATTGGGACAAGAGATGTCCCAAGAAAAGAGATGAAACACACTAATTCATTTAAGGTCATTATTGTTTTTGGTACGAGTGTGAAAGATTTGGCCACTTAAGGCCCCTGGTGATGCATGTGAACCCAAACAATTCTTAGTGACAGATAAACATCAGGTCAAAGTCTGGTCACAAATATTAATAGGACCTCCAAACACACACACACACACACACACACACACACACACACTTCAGCTCACATATAAATCAGAGAGCGGCTGCATCATTGTATCAAGGTCTGTGATAGGTTAGGGTCAGGGGGAGGGCACGAGGCCACAGCGGCCAGTAGGGTCCAGGCTGGGCCCTGGGGTCCACCGCGGGTTCAGGGGTAAAAGGCAGGTCACTTGCTTAAGGGGCCTCTCACTACAAAAAAAACGTAAGTGCCTCAGACGCCATAAACCCATTTCACAACTGACGCACTCCGAATCATAGAAAACTAAATCACACAACAAACACATAAATGAAAAGAAAGGGTTAAGGGCATTACAATAAATTCAGAGAGATTGAGGATGGCAAAAGGAGAAGCGAGTGATAGAGATGCACTAAAAGAGACAGAGTGCTAAAGGAGACAAAGAGCGTTTAAACGTGTGAGAATACTGTGTGTGTGTGTGTGTGTGTGTGTGTGTGTGAGCATGAACTATGAGGTCCCTTCACAAAGAGTTTGCATTTGTTAAGACGTTTTCTTTTAAACCGTAACAGAGAACTCTTTTTTTGTGTTCCAGTGAATGCAGCTAACATGCTGTTAACAGGCATGCCTGAGTGCAGGCACCAGTTGAACTGGTCTGTAACAGGTTCAGACTGTCCCAGGCTGTATTAGGCACCACTTGGCACACAACTCTCATCATCTCTACCCTGTAATACCCAGTGACGTCACGGAACACACACATTTTCAAATTCACACACAGATTATAAAGTCCTATCTCTCCTTTAACTTCGTAAATGTCCTCTTTAAAGCAATAGCTATGGGCCCCTTTCCAAATCAATATTCTTGTTGCTCACCAGACACTGTGTGTCTGTGTGTGTGTGTGTGTGTGTGTGTGTGTGTGTGTGTGTGTGTGTGTGTGTGTGTGTGTGTGTGTGACTCTTTCCCTCTCTTCTGCCTGGGTGCTCATTCTTTATGTACGATACTATATCGTAGCCACGCCGTCTTCAGAAAGTAAATGTGCACTCATGAATGAAACAAGATTACTGGATTCTATGGCTCAGAGCGAGAGATGGAGAGGGAGAGAAAGAGAAAGAGAGAGAGAGGGGAGAAAACAGAGAGAGAGACAGAGACAGAGACAGAGGTCAGATGAAACACCATACTGCAGTTACTGAGAGAAGCGAGACCTGGGAGTAATGATGTTAAATCTGCCCACTATATCTTCTAGCAATCCCTCTGTCCATCTCTCTACTTCTCACTCCCCCCTTTCTCACTCGCTCTCTCTTTAAACTGATCGACTAGTGCCATATATGGTATTCTCCAGAGGCCTAAGTGCTTGAGAGGCCTACCATGAACACACACACACACACACTTTGACCCAGTTACATAACCCCCTGTGTCCTCCAACAATAATTGGGGGGTAATGCTGAGTCAGGAAGGAGATTGCTCTGCTGGGTTGGGGGGTTTATAAATAGCAAAGGACTAAAAAGATAACTATTTCCTTCAGTGTTTCATGACGTTTCTCACCATCTAATTTACTTACAGAATGGGCCAGCCGGGACAGAAAAGAAGAAATTAAAAGTAGTGGAGGGGGCAGAGAGCAAGAAGGAGTGCACTGAGACAAAGGTGACAGAGTCAGGTCAAGTCTAGTCTTTTTATTTCTATAGCCCTTAATCACTGTCAGTCTCAACAGGGCTTCCCAGGTCCCACATTATATACAACGTCCCTTAACCCCCGAAACCTCTGGCAACTCCCTGGATGTTAAAAGGCACATGAGTGAAATGTTTCATTAAACTTGCTGACAGAGACCGACGTATGTATATCAATAGCTATCTTTGCCCACCTGTGTGTGTGTGTGTGTGTATGTATGTGTGTGTGTGGGTGGGTGTGCATGCGTGTGTGTGTGTGTCTGCATGCATGCATGTGTGTGTCTGCATGCATGCATGCATGTGTGTGTCTGCATGCATGCATGCATGTGTCTGCATGCATGCATGCGTGTGTGTGTGTGTGTGTGTGTGTGTGTGTGTGTGTGTGTGTGTGTGTGTGTGTGTGTGTGTGTGTGTGTGTGTGTGTGTGTGTGTGTGTGTGTGTGTGTGTGTGTGTATGTGTGGATGTACGTGCGCGTGCGTGTGCATGTGTGTGTGAGTGTGTGTGTGTGTGTGTGTGTGTGTGTGCACGCATACATGCATGTGTTTGCATGTGTGTGTGTGCTTGCACTTCTCCTACCTCCTCCATGGCACTGATGAGGTTCTGGGTGGACTTGTTGATGTCTCCGCCCACAGTGGCGGCTCCTCCCTCCTGGTAGGCAGAGTCAGGGACGTCATGGCCGCTCATCTCCACCGTGTAGCTAGCTTTAGCCGGCCAGCAGAGTTGGTTGTGCATGACAAAGTACACCGCAAACACATACAGGCCCTGTGGAGAAAGGCATGTTTTTGGATGTTATTGATTCTCAAAACAATATTTATTTTATTATAATAACTGAAAACACTTACATGCCACTTACGTTATTTGTGCTTACACACCAACCAATTTTTTTGACACTTTATCTATTCACACATTCATATATTCAAGTTTTGTCATGTCCGGACATGACATCACTGATGACAACGCTGCGATTGGATGCTCCACCTCATCACCTAATGTCCACCGCAGTCTGCCGTGAATTGACTCACAGCATCTGGACGCAAAATACCACAGAAGTGGGCCAAATTCCACCACAGCCGTCAGACGTGACAGCAGTCCCGTACAGCCATGAGGCTGGGGAAAGTACAGGGCAGGTCCATGCACATGTGTGTTCCTGCACACACGCTCACACGCACACCTACCCACCCACCAACACACCCACACAGACACATCAACAGAGACAGGAATGCAGGGTTTTTCCACGCTTAAGAAATTAATGAAAGTTTTAATTAGGGTAAAGTTTTAATGTGTTTTAATGTTAAAATAGCAACATTAATATTGTGACTCAATACATCCCATGGCACAAAAACGATTAAAAAACGATTTTGGTACACAGCTTGAGATAACAACTCTTTTCAAATTGATGAATTAAATGAATGATGAATAAAACAGCAATTTACCAGGGGGCCTGTGACAGGTTTCCCACCACGAAGGGAAAAGTGTGTGGGTTTATGATAGAATTTGCATCCCACAGAAATTTAACAAATTAATCAAATTAAGTAAATTACACTCTTTTGGCTGTGTGAACGATGCACCATTCAGTTTAGGCTACTAGAAAAGATTGAGCAAATGAATCAATTAAATCCAGATGTCTGTTCTATCCATATATGTAAATAAATAAAAATTCCCTTTAGAATTGTTTTCATCATTATGTATTTCAATAGAGGGATCTCAGATTATTCATAGCATAGATTGGGTAGGCTAGTCCTCATGATCTTCTCTTTGCCCTGCAAAAGGAAAAGGACAAACATAGCCAAGCTAAGCGTTTCCAGAGTGTCCACAAAAGAAAAACCTACGTCTAAGCACAAAACATGTCGGAGTCGCACCACATCAAATTATTACGTGCTCTCTCTCTTGGAAGCGCTCGCCTAACCTCGGCTAAACTTAAACTTTCCAGTGGAAAACCCTGGTGCCACATGCAAGTGGCCGTAACCTAATTATTGTCAGTACAAATGTCCTGAAATAGTCCCTGCTGCCCTGTTGTACGGTCCTCGAGAACTGGATGCGAGGCGAGGTCTGGGCTTCAACAAACAGGCTCCTTGTTTTATGGCTTTCAGCCTATCAGCAGTGGGCCCTGTACAGGCTGATAAACCGCAGATACCAGTGCTGGGAAAGCACAGTCCTCCAGCTTTAGTTTAAGAGCACGGCGCGGCGCTGCATCATTACCTGTGTACTCCCTGAGCCCGGTGGCATAGAAACAGGAAGATCAACAGTCGTTGGCCTGCGATGGTCAACAGAAAAAGGAACACAGGAAAGCCTTCCTGGAACATGTTTAGTTGATGAATGTACTGTACACAAGGACATAACAGGGGGGAGGGGGGTGCACACAGAATATGCTCACAGGTTATTAGCGAGCCATTTGTGACCTGAGGACTGTACAGAAACGGAGACTGTAAAAGAGAGCAGCTAACGTCAACTGACCAGGTTTATGTGTTTTGTGACTTGACAGTTATTAGAGTAACATTAAATTAAATTAGAGTTATAACACACTAACACACACTAACAGACTAACACACACGTGTGTGTATGTGTGTGTGTGTGAGTGCACGCGTGTGTTAGTGTGTGTGTGTGTGCGTAGCTGTTACCGTGCATGGTACACAGACATACTCAGAGGGTGATTAGCTCTCCATTGACAAGCCACAGGGGACCCAGGAAACAGGCTCTAGCTTAGTGAGCTTGGTTACACAAGTCTTCCCTTTCCCCAGCGGGGCTGTGGCCCCGGAGCTGGGGGGTCGGCTGTAGAAGCGCCAGGGCATTCAGATGGAGAGCGGGAAGAGAGGGGTGATTGGCGCACTCATAAAGGAGAGATAGGTGATGATGATGTAGGACAGGAATAGGAGGGAGAAAGATGTAGATAGTAGGAGGAGAAAAGAAAGAAGATCACCAGGGAACGATTTTGAGGAAGTTTAAATGAGAAATAAAACGTTGATAGTAGTTAGATGGAAGTAAAGGAGAACATAGACAATGTTGTGATTGAACACATTCACAAGAAGTTTGGAAGGATAAATATACTTGACTTAACTGTTCATATTTTCTTGCTTGTAACAGTAACAATCTTGCACACATGTGTGCATGTGTGTGTATGCATCAATCAAGGCCAGTCATTACAAGAGAAAAAGATTAAGATTAAGATTTCAGATTATGAATGGATCCTTGGGCCTCAATTGTGCTGCCTATTTAAAATGCTGTGATAAAGCAATGAGGATGTGGTTTAAGGGCAGAGGGGCTTAAGCTTTAATGGTGGCTTATTGTCCAGCTCAGCCTGATCTGGTGCAGATGTGGCTTAATGATGTAGAAGCAAAAGTGAAAAGAAGGGAAGACAGAGAGAGAGAGAATTACATTGCTAATGTTGAAGTAATAATTCCGAACCATCAATGCTAGTGCAGAGTTTTGCATATTCCTGTTAGGAGTCCAATATAGGAATCAATAACACGATGCTATGGTGCACACTGTACATATGCAGGTGTCTGCAGAGTAACACTGACCACTGCAATATTCTGTCATGGTTATGAGTAACCATCTGTTATGTCCCATGCAATCACAAACAACTGTTTGGACAACAGTGAGGTCAACTCCACAGAGGGGAAAATAAACCTAATGGAAAACTCCCAGCGTGATGAAAACTACATGAGAAGTTCAACCCTGCCAGTGGTTTGACGCCGTGCATAAAACAGCTAGTAGCGTCCGCCCGATAGGCCCAATGGAAAATCACAACTTCACAGAACTTCCTCAAGCCTGCCCCAAACTAACCTGTGGAAGGTAATCAAAACCGTACAGGGATTGGCCCAAAACAGGTGTTTCTGCCAAATGTTGCCTTGGATACACTTTAAAACCACGGCTTCATTGCGTAGTTCACAGGTGAACCAGGAGGGACCCTAACCATGATCATGGGGAGAACATACAAACTCAACAAACAAAAGGCTAGCCGGGTTAACCATTTGTGGTTTTACCTGTTTATGGTTCAGACAGACAGACGGACACACAACTGTTCAATCATTGCCAACAATAGCTCATTTTCTATCCCTTTTCATATACCTACAGAATGTGAGTATCCTGGTGAAAACTAGGTCAGTTCAGTGTTTGGTCTCCTGAAATCATTGTTGCCTGACACAGTTAGTATCAAAGGTTGTTTGTCTTGTCTGTTTCCCAATGATGGTGTCTGGCTTATTTGAACGAAACCCCTGCACTATTCCTAGAAATCAGTTGCTATGAATAGTACACTGCATATATGAACTACACACAGAGTACACCACGTTTAAAAACATGCAAAAACCTGCTTTGTGTTGTAGTCCAGTTCTAAGATTTATTTTCAATATTTAATTAATCTCCACTAGATTACTGCCAGCCACAAATATGTGAATATTTGTGGCTTATGTGCGTGTGTGTGTATGTGTATGTGTATATTTGAAAGGACAATAAAGGGTAGCCTTAAAGGTCTTGAGCACAAAATCAAAATCCAAGACTTTCTGCGCTCGCTCAAATAAAGTCAGTAACAACTACTAGTAAAACTACACACACAAATTGGACGATAAAAATGGCTTTGTTGAAGTCAGCATGCACGCTCGCGGTAATCAACCACTGATGAAGCACAAGATAAACCACATACATGTAGTGTGTGTGTGGACAACACAGAGACTGGCCCACAGCATCATTCTGACCAATAGCATCTTACAGCGCAGCCACATTCTCCCGACGATTTCGCTCAGTAAACATCATGTGATGTCACGGCCGCCTGCAAACACAATGCCAAGCTGACACGCGGGCGCCAAGGACGACATCGTCTGTTGACAGTGACATCGCTCCTGCTCATCGCACCGCCCACCGGCGGCAGGAGTTTACTTTAGTGCTGAGACTGTCGTCTTTGGCGCGCGGACGCCACATATCACCGATGGTTACCACTGACCCCGGTGGCACACTTTACAGGCAGACGACGTCTCTAAGGGACAGGGATGAGTTGTTCTGTGCCGCGAGGCCTTTCAAGACAAGAGTTAGTGTCACGAGGAGATGCCTGCAGGAGCTGATGCAGAGGGGAGGGCTGGAGATTTCACAAGCTTGATAAGACAGTTGTTGTGGAAAAGGAAAGAAGGGAAGGGTTTGCTGTCAAATGTAATGCCAATTCCAAAGAGTTGATAGCCTCAAGAAATGTGGAATACTTTCCAATATGGGAAATGGAGAGCAGAGAGGAGCTTTTTGGCATTGGAGTTGTCTTGTGTCTCCTTAAGGCTAACCGTTGTCCTATCTGATACGCGAAGAGGAGATAGGGGAACAGAGAGAAGAGGGAGATAAGGGCTGGGTTAGAAAAGATAAGGAGTGCAAACAAAGTTTCAAAGGCAAATTAATAACTAGCAAGATGCTAAACGGCTGGGGTGGGAAGGGGAGAATGGAAATGATTCAGAACGTTGTCTTGAGACAGACTTCATTGTTCACGCTGTTTTATGACAACCTGTGTTTGGTTTGGCGATACAAACGGCCGACTTTGGCCTGCTGACGAAGCGCCTTGAAATGGTAATTGAATTGAGAACAGCAATTGAAACAACGGTGAGCAGTGTCAAACTCACCAGCAGGATGTTGAAGATGATGTAGAGAATGAGCATCCACAGGTCCCTGTAGCCCAGGTGGAGTCCAGCCCACAGCCACACCAGAGACACCAGCAGGAACAGACAGAGCACCATGGGGACTTCTGAAAAACACAAACACACAGAAGAATAAATCCTCGGTTCGGATTACGATAGCATCAGTATGTTATTCGTACCCAGGACATAACGTTTCATCTGTTGATGTCGTCTGTTGATCCACTGGCCCAGCGGGGTGCTTACACGCGTACACACACACACACACACACACACACACACACACACACACACACACACACACACACACACACACACACACACACACACACACACACATACACCCACATACTCACACACACACATACACACACACACACACACAAAACACATCTAGTGTAGAGGAACAAATGTGTCATGTCAAAACCTAGTGCTGCGAGTGTGTCTGTGTGTGCATGCGTGCATACCCAGGAGACTATTAAGTGGTACTATTTAAACAATGTTGGTGAAAATAACGACACTGCAATATTACACAACTCCAGTGCCCTTGTCAGTGTCAATACGAACGCATTGAGTCCAGATGGCTAGAGTAGAAATTGCTGTTCTCTGTGGAAACCTTTGAGTAAGTCATACTTTACTAATGTCTAGACAGGGAACCAATTCAGCCGGGTCAAAAAAAGAGACAAAATAACAAGGAGATAATGCAACGCATAGCTGTAGCAACTGTTAATCACAGGGCTGGATGGAGCACGGCTAGTCTGGCTCTGAGGTAAAGTGTGTCCCAGAATATCTGGGACACATTTAAAAGAGAAAAAGAGAAATAAAAACATATAAAAGAGAAACTTCAAACACCCATAGCAAACACTTGAGCAAAGAGTAGAAAAACACCTAACAAAGAGTTGAAAAACGCAGACACCCACCCACACACACCCACACACAAACACATACACCCACACACAAACACCCACACCCACACACAAACCCATACACCCGCACACAAACCCATACACCCGCACGCATACACCCACACACAAACACATACACCCACACACAAACACCGACACACAAACACTCACACACAAACACATACACCCACACACAAGCACATACACCGACACACAAACACATACACTCACACACATACACCCACACACATGCACACACGGCGTCAAACAGCGCGCGCGTCGTCGCTAGCTGGGGTGCTATGTGGTCAAGCCAGTTTGAAACAAACACAATCAGCACTGGCTCAAAACACTCTGGCTTTGAAAACCATTTCAACGTTCGTGCGAGCGCCCTCTGGACCAATCCGCCGCAAGGTCGGGCGCGTGGCCCCTCCCCTCCCTGAAACTGCCGTCTTGTGAAACATTTATACATACACACACATATATACAGTATATATATATATATGTGTCACACATTTGGAAGATACATGGCGTATGTGTGTGTGTGTGTGGTACATTAGCACATCTCCATTGACAATCATCTCAGCGCTGCACAGAGAACACCATGTACCGTTCCTGCTGTCCTACTGTGCACTAGCATCTGGGCGGACCCCCCCCCCCCCCCCCCCCCCCACACACACACACACACACACACCGTCCCCCGGGAACCTGTTTGGAGGAGCACATCAGCCATCCATCTCTTCCTGAAGTGATCCTGTTGGCAAAAGATTTCATGGATGCCATATTGTCCGGGGGTCATGGTGGGATGCAAAGCCCCGAGGAGGGGCATTTTAACGAACAGGAATGTTTATGAAATGAGAGGATACATGAGTTCAGCAGATGTGCTTGTAGGGGGGAAATTAAATTATCTTATGACCCTATCACCAAAATCTCCCCTCTATTCCATTACTGTTCGAATATCAACTTCTGCTGCTTTATTTAATGACATATAAGTAACAATCGCTCTCTTTTCTAGACAGAAAGTTATGTAGCAAGCTCAACTCCAGAATCACCGGCGGTTGACTAATAGGCGATGTGTAGGCCAGTCTGTGTGGGTCACTTCACAAGTAGGCTGGAAACACAGGGCACGGGGCCCAGGTTTGCCCAGGAAAACCCCCACACCCAGGTGCCACTTCCACCACCCTGTCCGTAGTCCCCTTTTCCAGCCTCACCCTGCTACTCCACCTCAGCATGGATACACTTGTTACGCTTTGCCTGCTGTGGCCATTTACTCTCACATATGTGAAATGTTTAAGCACACGTCAACAAATCGTATTAAACACTTCTTTCATATGGACGGAGAGTGGTAGGTTTTGGAAGGTTCACGTTTGAAAAAAATCAGTTTGAGAGTACAGCCCGGTCCTTTCATTCCCGGTGTCCAGAGGCTCACAGACTTCCCCTGTGTGTTGGCACGGCGATCTGCCTTTCCTGTCTGCCCCTCCTCACACGTACGGGCACAAACACACACATCCATCTTTGATGTTTTTGACTCTGTAAGTGAATTCCAGGTTGTGAACAGTGAACCAGAAACAGGTTCCTAAAGCCCAGTGGATGTACGGAGGGGAAACCACCCACCCACCCACCCACCCACCCACCCACCCACACACACACACAATATTACAGGTGTGTTTTTATGCATTTTAAGCATTCCATTTGGCCACATTTCTCTTTTGAAAGTTGGTAACAGTTGGCAGGCATTCCTCTTCCTGGTGTCTTTCAACAAACATCCAGCTTCTTTTCATTTTCATTTTTCCATGCAAATGCACTTTGAGATTCCTCTCATCATCATTGTGGAGTGCGTGCGGGGTGACGGCTGGTTGAAGCAGCCTCACCCGGCCTGAGTCAGACTAATTCGATTCTAGGGCTGGGTGAGGCTGCACACCTGTGGTTCATTGTGCAATCAATGCACACAGGTTGAACCAGCCATCACCACACACAATCAGGGCGATCTCTGACATGGCAGCATGGAACGCCTGCTGTGCGTGAAATATACCGGTATACAATATAACCCGTTTCTCCCAACATCAACCCGTGTAGTGGTCATTGTCGGAGCGCAGTAAAACCAGGGGAGTGTGGCAGGGAAAACAGGTACAATCATCATCATCATCATCATAATAATATAATATAAACCAGACATGAGGTGGACCAGTGTAAACACAGGCTTCCTATATTTCTTTCCCCTACAGTTGTACTTTGTGTCACTTCTCTCCTGACGTATAACATTTTTGCTCTGATAAATGACGTATTACCTGACCTGGAAACAAAAACAAAAAGTGACCTCCCGTCCCGTTCCCCCTCTATATTGGACAGACTTGTGGACGAACACTGACACATTGAAGTGGTCCCATTTGTCGTGCAGTGGCCATCTCTCTCTGTTTATCTACGCCTGCCGCTTTGGTCGTTCCCTCCCAACATGAGAACTGCATTTCCAGTGGACACAAAGAAGCCCCAGTTCTCCTCAGAGAGAGAGAGAGAGAGAGAGAGAGAGAGGGAGAGAGAGAGAGAGAGAGGGAGGGGAGGAGCAGGTCTTCAACACAAACAGCAGCAGGTCCCGGACATTGCTGGGGTTCAAGTCGAAAAAAGGTCAGCAGCAGCTGCCATAATACTGAGCAGGCCTGGAGCTCTCTGCTGTGAAAAAAAAGCCATCTTTGATGGGTTCAATAAAATAAACACAGCTGAGTCTCGATGTTAGTGTATAACTCACACGCTCATCCAAAGATAACAACTTAGAATATCACTATAAAGTCCAACCGCGTACAACCGTCCAGAAATAACTGACCACAACAACAGCCTTTATGACTTTTAAATGATAGCCTTCGCTTTGGTACGGCGTTTCTTGGTTACATTGGAAGCATGGAACTGGCGTATTTTGGAGGTATTGCACTTTAAAATAGAGCAGACACAACACAGCACTGCTTCTCTGGTGCTTACAGGACAAGAACACACTAATTGTATCCTATCCTTATTGACAATATCCTCCAAAAATCGGAAAGGTGTATAGAAGGAAATGTATGGAAAAGTATGGAAGGTGTATCTATTGGTCGCCAAGCATCACAGGAGAAAAGCAAACGTTTCTTTGTCATCCGGGCTGTTACAGAAGTAAGAACATTATATATCATTATGGTCCTTTAAGATAAATATGCATGTTTGCTGGCGCTATCTGTCAAAAAACATGCTAGTCTGGTGAGAGCTAAGTGACGACTTCAAGAACAACCCATTAACCTTGATAGGGCAAAAGCAAATGGTCCGCATCCAAATTCGGGCTTTCTATGCCAAGCACACAAAACAATGTTATCGTTTTGGTTGTAGGACTTTATTGTTCTGAGAGATTCTGCACAACACATGCTGACGACCATTCACCCTTATCCATGGCAGCTTATATTACCACATGTATTTCAACATGGGGGCCAATAAGGTTTGAAAGTCTTCCTTTATCAGATCGGAACAGATCGGAACACACAGAACAAGCCTGTTCTGTGCTGCTCTGTTGACAAACACAGGTGAACCAAACAATCCAAAGAACATACCGTACAAGCGGATGGGTAGGGGTGATAAGCAGACATTGATGTGCTTTCAATCACCCTCTAGTGGGATACTGCTTAGAGCCCCTCCCCCCCTCCAAAGCAAATGCCTCTGGCGAGAAAACACATGCAATCCAACAGATCAACCTGTGAGCGCACACACACACACACACACACACACACACACACACACACACACACACACACACACACACACACACACACACACACACACACACACACACACACACACACACACACACACACACTTGTACTGTATGATTGACGTCAGAAGCCCTATCTACCATTGGGTGCTACACACCCACACACACAGACACACACACACATGCAAAGGAGAATCGTGCCACCCCAACAGAGTTTAAACCAGGTGATAGCTGCAGGTGAAAACTGGTTTGACACTCAGTTGCGAGATGGTATGACCAGGTCACATGCACCAGCGCAGAGAGCCCTACAGGAGGGCAGTAATTGCGTGGAAAATGACATGGAGGCGTCTTGGGAAGTTACATTTAATATTTAATGTTCATGAATCTCAGTCTCAGAAGTCTATTACTACTACTACTACTATGGATGTTATTAATAGTGTTTGTAGTGGGGCTTTTAGCATATAGTATGTTCGCCCCGGAAAACTGCTGAAGAGGCAAAACAAGGTTGCCCGGCTGTGAAATGATCGAGTTAGAATTGAGCAGTCCCTAAAGGCTTTATCTTTTTTAATCCTTTTACGATTTGTGGTCAAATTGAAAGAAAGTCAAGAGTAGCCCGTACCCTGATATAAGAGCACATGAAGGAGATTCAGTAAAAGTGTTGCTTTTAGGCAAAGTGGAATGGAAAGAAGGCTGCCTGCGATTGGTCCTCAGACTCAAACAGGCCCTGTATGAAGGGTGTCTGCAGTGTCTCAGGGTGTCTCAGAGAGAGAGGGAGAGAGAGAAAGAGAGAGTAAGAGAGCAAGAGATGAATGAAAGTAAAGCAGGATTGCAGGAGGTGTGGTGGGTTAGAAAGAGGCAGGAAGAAGTCAACAATAAAAACACCCCAGAAGAGTTAAAAAAGTAGCACATTTCTGTGGATGTAAACAAGGTTTACTCCATTAGAAAAGCTGTTCCTTATGTAAACTGACTTTATTTAGGATCACCTCCAGAAAATGTGTACCAGTCATAAAATGTATACGAAAAAACGAACTACACACATTCAAATGCACTCACAAACATGCACACTTTGACTAGACTTAGACTAATATAGAATTGAGATATGTTGATGTTCACATGTATATTTATTATATATTTATACTTATATATTTATATTTGAACATCATTTCTGTATTTTTCATAAAATATTATATGATATTTGTATAATATTAAAATATTATATGATATTTGTTTAATCTTTTCTTTGGAAGAAATGAAAAATGTAGTTATCGATGTATTAATGCTGGCAGTGTATTCAGTGTAATAAACTTAATGTAAGAGGGCAATGTATTACACTTTGGCCTGTCACAGTACCCATTACTAGTGCTGCTTTGAATAGCATGTGCTCTGCCCAGCTTGCCCTCACCTCTCTCTTCCATTCTCTATGACACACCAGTGCAAACAACTTCAGCAGCTGGGGGAAATAAGACAGAAAATGCCTCATTCAGCTGAGCCGAAACCTCTGCCTGCACTCTCAGCTCCTAAAATGGTTCCTTAACCCAGACATATAATCCCTCTCTTGCTTGTGCCTCCTCTGTCCTCCATCTAATGGGTCCCTGTCTATGTCCGGTCTTGGTTTCGTCATCCACGCCACATCCGTCTCTGCAGACTGGCAGATTTTCTGGCCAATTCTACCCACTGGCACCCCAAGTTAAGGTTGAGATGAGGTTTAAAACACATGCATATGCAAACACTGTGTAGACAGAGTCATATGAATCCCTTCATTCTGTGAAACAAAAACAACTTTGCTGTGGCTCATATTCGCTATAGCTAGCCAACAGGCCACACACAGTGTGGGGGACAAACTGCGGCCAGCTAGCAAGCCAAGGGGGCTTGCACTAATGCAGGCTTTGCTTTGTCATTGAAGGGCCTTGACAAAGCAGTACCAGGCAAAGCCTCCTGATTACCGCCAATGATGGTGGATTAGAGCCACTACACCACAGGACTTACACAGCCTGGCTGGTCTCCACGCCTGACAATCTGGGTGTGTGTTTGCATGCTTTGCGTGTGTGCCTACGTGTGTGCGTCTGTGTGTGTGTATGTGTGCGTCTGGGCGTGTGAGTGTGTGTATGTGCGTGCGTGTAAATGTGTGCAAGTGTGTGCACGTGTGTGTGTGTGTGTGTGTGTGTGTGTGTTTGTTTAAGCATGTCAGAATGAGTGGGCATATAGTGTGGGAGGTTGAAATCGGTTCTATTTATGCACCGCGACATACGAGTCATGGTGTGTGTTTTAGTACAAAGGCATACTGGAGAGGGTGTCTCTGGCCATTATGAAACACATTATGAAACACGTATTCTTGAAACAGTGCAATCAGACATGGATACGATTTGATCAAGAAGTTAAGAACGGCCAGAGGATGGGTAAAAATAGCCTGTCATCTGCTGTTAAGGATTAGCAGATTGTGGCAAGCAACCACCCTATGGACATGGACACACAAACATACACACACTAGACACACTATCACACTATGATTTGGTACAGATTTGTAATGTGATTCTATCTGGGATAAAGACAACATTAATAGGACTTTTTGTCAGGACATGAAGTGCTATGCTTGCGTTGGCATAAGAGGACAGCCTTTTATGTCCTGTGTGTGTGTGTGTGTGTGTGTGTGTGTGTGTGTGTGTGTGTGTGGTGTGTGTGTGTGTGTTTGTGCACAAGTGAGCCAGAGCGAGAGAAAAGCACATCAATAGACAGTGTTTGTTTGTATGGTCGGCTGCATCTCTCCTGTGCATATGTGTGATTTTGTGTGAGCACACACACGCACATGCACACACACACACACACACACACACACACACACGCATCCAGCTTTTTGATTATCCCCTACCTTCCTGTAAAAAATGCTTCTAAACGTGTGGAAGTTCATGCGTGCGCGTGTGTACCTGTGCCGTTGGTTCGCCCGCGGTATATGTCGTCGTAGGCCTTCCACTGGCTGGTGACCTGGTAGGCATGGATGAACACCACCAGCACCACCACCAGACAGATGAGGGGCACCAGCACGGCCGTGCACAGGGCGGCATAGATGTTGGGCATGAAACACCTGGAGGACAAGGAACAAACATATATTTGCACTTTTTCCCCCCGTCATCGTCAAGGAACCACTTGTTTGTCGATTTGGGGACATTTGGTAGCGAATGATAAAGTTACCGAGTGTTTAAGAGCAAAAGGATGAGTTCGAAATGATGAGAAAATGTGACAAAATGGCTGCATATCTGGCCTTCGTCTTGACATTCTGTCAAGCACAAGCACAAACAGCACAGCTGAAACCAGCCTGTCTAACACAAGCACACACACACACACACACACACACACACACACACACACGCACAACTGCTGTGTTCCCCTTAAGCAACAACACTGAAATGTGCTGAACAAACGGCGCGGCCCACGACAGAACAGAACTTATCTGAGAGGCAGACAGGCTCTTTATTTAGAGAGCGAGGGAACATTCAGAAGAGAGCGAATGGCAAACAAACAAGTGGTGTATTCATCTGCGGCGCTGAGAGGGTGTCTTATCTGTGGAGTGTTGTTGTGAATACGTGCTTCAGTAGATGAGAAGTATCCCCCCCCCTCTATTCTGCCCCCAGATAAAAAATGCACTTTCAACTGGTTACACGAGCCATACATACGCTGCAGTCATTCATTTACATTTGTGTTGAGTGATATCACGTCAACATGCACAGACACAAGCGTGCACACACGCACACACACAAACACACACAATCATGCACATATACACAAACACACACAATCACACACGCACACACACCATGGTCATAAACACGAACACACACATACACACACAATCATACACATATACACAAACAATCACACTATTGACATAAAGATACACACAATAATGCACACACACACACACACACACACACACACACACACTTTGAGGTTCCACTCATTCATCATAGACATGTGTATTATTGGTCTATTACATCCAACTCTGCTACTTCTGCCACTCCAGAGCGTTTCCAGACTCATGCTTGTCTCACTAGTCCTATTTCTCTCTGGTCGGGTCTCTTGCTGTCCTACTATCCCAGCCTGTTCCATGGTCCATTCATCACAGGTTTGCCGGTCGTTTGTCACTCTGGGAAAATCCCTCCTTTTCCCTCCCCACCCATCGGCTGCATCCCTGATAACTGTCAACGCCGCCCACGGTCACAAACCTGGCTCGGATATCACTGCCAAGCTGTGGACACACACACACACACACACACACACACACACACCTCTTCAGTTTTCTCACAGAGGCATAATTGTTGTTGTGTTGTTCTACGCCAGCCATAACACAACGCGTGGTATGACAAACAAAAGCAGTTGCATCACCTGGGACCCCTGGCCAGGGAGGGTCAAGACAGGAGCGATTGTAGATGAAATGTAAGTGCGTGTTAGTGTGTGTGTGTTAGTGTGTGTGTGTTAGTGTGTGTGTGTGTGTGTGTGTGTGTGTGTGTGTGGCCTTCCGTGGCCTTGTGAGCAGCAAGAATTCTGCTTCTCACAAGAACTCCATACCCCAGAGATTCCTGCAGTGAGATCAAGCAAATCATTTAAAAAAATAAACCCTTACAGACAGACCCATGTGATCTAATCATGGTGGCTATGTGGGGACAAGGGGGTGAGTTAAATTCTTTGCTGGCTAGGTTGAGGCTTACTCAACCTATGTGGGGTTTCCCACATGGTGGTGCAGGGGTTGAACTAATTCTAAGGAACATACATAAAGCGGAAAAGTTACATATTCTATTATGTTTTGTTTACTGATAGAAGATCAGACTTTGCAAAGCACAGCTCATCAGACATTCCACCCTGCGGTCTTGTGAGGTTATGTGTCAGAGTCAGCCGGTTTTGCCTCTAATAAGGTTGAGGCATCCAATCAATGTTTCACCATCGTCGTTGTTGTGTTGGAATGCCATTTTCAGCCCCGAGAGCAAAGAACTGCAAGAATTATTAAGAACTATGAGTCACCAGCCATTAAGGTTTGAAAACACAGATGCACGAAAAACTGTGTGTAAGCAGGTCTCAAGGTTTTGGATCGCAATGAGAACAAACTATCAACGAAAACATGAACTTTGATATGGAGATTCTGTCTATGCTTCTGTATACATTTATGTCGGAAGACGTTCATAAAATCAAATGTATAAGATCCACATCAATCCAATGCACTGCTGTTAAATGTGTTATGCGTGCGATTAGTACGGTCTAGCTTGTAACAGAGGACCCTAGAAACAGTCGGATGGAGTGCTAGCACCTGCCGAGTCGCCATGGCAACCTCAGTCACAGGGCCTTCCTGCAGCAGGAAGCAAACACAGTGTGTCAGTGTGCGAACAGATGCACTAACAGACAGATATATAGATGGATGAAAAAAGGGTCAGAGAGAGAGAGTAAAGGGCTCTCTCGCTCTCTGTTAGATGCTAGACGCCATACAAGCTAATCTAAGGGGCATTCTGACGCAGCTCCTCAGTCTTGTGCTAGCCTGCTAGCGTGAGAAACTAGAATGCCCTAGACTACTTGGGGCTAATTCAAGATCAAAGCCTGCCAGGCCCGAATAAAGATACCGGAGACGTCATCAAGCGTGTAACAGATGAACAAGACAACACTGCTTTTAACAGTATTTATAATCTATGTACACACGGGATAATGTCAGCAACATCAACAACGTTCACAGACATACCAGAGTAGTCCAAATGACGTTATGGATTAGTATCATGTTGGTACCGGGGCTGGGATGGGGGAAGGGGGGGGGGAGTTACCAAAACAACAGGTGAGCTGCACAACAATGCATTTACATGACAACGGCACTGACGCACACACTCGTTTCTCGATACCCATTCCCCCGCTCGCAGGGTGGAACTGAGAACAGCTGAGACCTGTGTGAGAAAAACATGAGCTCACCTGTTTACACTGACGAGGAGAGATTGAGAAACCGAGAAAGGTAGAGAGAGAAAATAGAGAGGAACAGAGAGAGAGAGAGAGAGAGAGAGAGAGAGAGAGAGAGGGAAAAGAGAGAGGAACAGAGAGAGAGAGAGAGAGAGAGAGAGAGAGAGAGGGAAAAGAGAGAGGAAGAGAGTGAGAGAGAGAGAGAGAGAGAGAGGGAAAAGAGAGAGGAAGAGAGTGAGAGAGAGAGAGAGAGAGAGAGAGAGAGGAGGGAGGGAGAGAGGAAGAGAGTAAGAGAGAAAGGGGGAGAGAGAGAAAGGGAGGAAGAGGGAGAGAGAGAGGAAGAGAGTAATAGAGAGAAAGGGTGAGAGAGAGAGAGAAAGGGGGAGAGAGAGAGAGAGAGGGACAGAGAGAGAGAGATAGAGAGAGGAAGAGACAGAAAGAGAGGGAGAGGGACAGAGAGAGAGAGAGAGAGACGGAGAGAGAGAGAGAGAGAGAGAGAGAGAGAGAGAGAGAGAGAGAGAGATGTTGGGCTAGTTGTTACCTTCCTAATGAACTGAATGCAGGTCTGTGTTGGAAAACACACATACAAGGACCAGGAAAAAGCACACTGACACTGCTGTTTGTATGCATAAGCGAGACACACCTATAACGGCGGGCAGGTTTCTGCCCGCATCGGAGAGTTCCACCTTCAATCAGTGTTTTATGCTGACCTTCACAGACACACAGGCTACTTAGAAGTCACCAGGCAAAACAACGGTTTACTTTGGCCCACAGACCATTGCATCACTATTATAAGTTATAACCGCATGGTGTAATAGTGTATTCACAGGCTAACCGACATGCAAACATAACGTTTAGAACCGGTTCCACCTGGGGCAGGAATAATTACCCACGATGACTTCACCGGGAGGTTACTCAAATGTTCTATAAATAGTTGAATGTTTATTCAAATATCCCTTACTCAGGCACATGCGGGCGCGTACAGACACACACACACACACACACACACACACACACACACACACACACACACACACACACACACACACACACACACACACACACACACACACACACACACACACACACACACACACAGGGCCTTCTGCGTCAAAGCTTACGTTGTGATGTTTATTTAATTTTTATTTAATTTTATTAAATTTTTATTTCTTTTTTAATTTTATTTATTTATTTATTCATTATTTTTTATTTCTTTTCCTCTGACCACCTCACGTTACTTCTTCACCGACGGCGCAAGCGTGTCCCGACGCTTACTAAACCGCCGGTCCGAAGCGGTACTTACCCTATCCCAAGCCTTACGAAAATACCGAAGAGCTGCAGTCATCCGGAAGGCTCAGACAGGATTCAGCAAAAACCGGAGACAATTAATGACTGTTTATGGTCGCGAAAGGCCTTAGTGCAACTCCAGTGTCTTGTCTCTGTGCGTTTTATATAGACTAGTAGTGTGTGGGCACATACGTCCACGTGCGGTACTTCTTCTGTAGCGTGTATGCGGGCCAACTCACACGTCTCCTCGCACCAAGCCGTACACGGCGTAGATGCTCCACCCGAATCCGCCCAGCAGCACGATGACCAGCACCACCACGACCACGGCGGGAAGTCCCCAGCCCAGCAGCACGTAGAGCAGGTAGCGGCGCTCCGTGTGCTCGTCGTTCATCACCAGCACCTGCCAGAAGTTCACCGCCTGGTGGGGGTGGGGTGGGGGGGGGGGTCACACGGGGTGGGAAGGGGTTAGGGTTAGCTTAGCTAGTATACAACGTTTTGAACGGGTTCGAGGGCACAAACTTGACTGACGGATGGACAGGCTACATGACACGCTGCAGGGCCGTCTCCTCCCATCCACTTGACGGCAGATAGCAGACTTTGCGCTGTGTGTTCAGCGCAGCAGTTCAAGCACTGCAGTAGTGTGATCCGTATTCAACCTGAGGAGGTTTGGCAATACCGAACGTATTACTCATGGAAACACTGGGTCAACAAAGGGAGACACGGGGGAGGCAATTGTTCCATGTCCACATATCTGTGTAATGGACAAACACACAAATAAACACAGAAACACACACACAGACACACACACAGACACAAACACAGACTCAGGCCTTTCTATGTAAGGTTGCGTTCAAGTGCATTACGCATCAGCGCTTGTTCGTCTATTCTAAATGTCTGCATTGATCTCTTTCTTATTCAATTAAATTATAAGCCAGGTGTCTAGCATCAGCTATATACAGTATAATGGAACTCAGTAGCTACGGTGATACTCGCTAACGCGGAAGTGTTTGAGTGTAGCCACTCTAAAGCAATGACACAGCCTTGAAGTAACAGTGAAGGATAAAACGAACCCTTTCCTTTGACCGGGAGTTCAAACCACAAACGACTATCACACATGCTAATATAAGTGCACCAACAACACAAACAGAACCAGATATTGAGAAGCCAGACACCAAAGTGTAGATTCCACATATGCCTTCCTGCCTGGCGTTAAGCTGGGCGGGATAATGTCAGCTGGGAGATATAGGCCTAGGATTTGTTTGGGACGGTTTTGCCAATTTGTTTGTTAGGGAAGGTATACTAGTATGTGAACGCCGGACTCACCAATGCACAACACATCCAATTATAAACACAGAGTTGACCCAGTTGGTTGCTTCCCCTATCACCTGAACATGAGTGCACAGACAGTTCACTGTCTGTGGACAATTTAAAACTGCCGTTCACCCGTAGAATCAAATTAAGAGTAAAAGCGGACAATTCAAGCATATCCCTTAAAGTACTGGGAAAGGAGAAAAAGAGCGGCAGTATGACCATACATAAACAGGAGGAATGGATCAAAACGCGCAGATGTAAAGAGGCAACTTGTGACCAAAGCTCATTAAAGCCTACACTGAGGTCATCAGTGTAGTCCAGTGCTTTTGAAAGGTCTGTACGACGCTAAAGCACGAAGCGTACGGCAGTGTCCCCATACGACTCTCCCGGAGTCACTAAGAGTTAGCTTACTCCAAGGGATCTAATCTCACAATGCCTCACCAAAGCAAAAATAAAAAACGGTTCTGGAGCCAGAAGAGATTATAAACACTACATAAACAGTGATTTATTTTCTTCAAATCATTTCACATTACAGTTTCACATTAAGTGGCGAGGGAAGCAGAGTAACACGTAGCTACTTTGGGAAGGAAAATAACATTTAGCGCCAGTTAGGTCAGTGTTAGGACATGGTTGTTTTAACAATCTTATTGGTTAAACACAGACTGTTAACAACCGGGTGTTCCTGCGCCAACCAACCAGGGTTAAAGCAATTTTGTATTATTTATTTTCCCCCTCGGGAGAATCGAGTAAATGCCATGATGAATCAGCAATTGTGGAAAAGGCAACAACTGACTTTCCAAGGATTTTCCATGATTTGAAGCCTTCCCCAAAACCCTGAAAGGATCTTGGTCACAGGAGAGACGGAAATCAGTTTTGCGATGGAAATCCTCTTTTCTCCATGTAACTCTCTTTCTTCTAGAGTTGATTTTGTTTCACATGGTTTTCAGGGAAGGTCTTTGCATGCCGTTAGTTAAGCTTCACCCAGCTGACTTTTCACTGGCGAGTGACGTCACAAAGGAGAAGGGAGCAGAAGGAGAGGGGGGTGGTTTGCGTGTTTACACTACGGTTTTAGTTGACGTCAGTGCTGCTGTTTGGGAGGGACCATTGGGTCAAGTCATAGAGCCCTGTGACACTTCCATCTATACCTTCACATAAGGCTGGCTGTGTTCAACGAACCAAGGGCTGGAGCTTTACTGCCTACACATAAAAACACATGGTTTGTGTAAGGATGCAGGGAGAGAATGACTTCCACACCAAATCAGGATAAAATTGGGGAAGGAGCAGAACGTTTGAACCATGTCTGACTTCCAGTGAAATACATCTGACAGGGGAGACACATTTCTGCAAAACAAGTAGCACAGAAACAAGACAGAAGATATTTATACAATGGTAAATCACCCAGTCATAAAGCTACCTTCTGCGGTGCTAAGTCTGATGTGTGGATACAGCTAATTGCTTTTTCATTGTTAAACGTACCAGCCTCTGCAGACACAGCTTTGTCTGTCAGGACAAGGTCCTGTATAAGCCCAGATTGGCTGTGATTCTTCGCTTCTTTTTTGCAGCGAATGCAACAATGCATCCAATGTAGTACATGAAATCTACGCTCACAATGCAAGCCTTGACATCGTCTTTGGTCGGTCTCCATCGGCAAAACATCTTTGAGAATGAGCCACGGTGACTTTACAAGACTGATATGACATCTAGTAAAGGAAGTTTTTTATTTTAATTATCGATTTATATTGTGTTGTGTATATTGTGTAAAAAAGAAAAGGATGTGATTTCCAATGGGTTCACGACCTACGATGTGGGATCGTAAATGAACGACGCTGTCTCGTGTGTTTACGTCGTGCCGTACCTAAATGAACCACACGTTTCCACAGCCATGAGCCGGTGTTACCTGAATGAGCATCCAGCAGAACTGGCTGAGGTGGAAGTAGTGGGTGAAGAGAGCCAGCGCTGCGCAGCTGTCCTCCGAGAACATCCGGCCGCGGAACACTGACACCAGGAAGCAGATCTGAAGAGAGGAACACACACACATGTCAACATGAGAAACCGCCTGGTCCACTTCAATTGTTGCTCGTGTGGTTGTTTGGTAAAGCTTTGCATACGTATGCATATCTGTCCGTACACACCTAGGTACGGGACATGAATGCAAATTGGTGCACATACACACACACACACACACTAAAGGCGACCTGTACCAGGGGAAATATTCCTACAGAATGAGATCCAGAACACACACACACACACACACACACACACACACACACACACACACACACACACACACACACACACACACACACACACACACACACACACACACACACACACACACACACACACACACCTCAAAGTAAGGGCGACCTGAACCAGAAGGTCTGAACTGAGAATGAGATTGGGAACCCTCTGAGAGTTTATGGGATCAAAACCCCCCCCGTCTGGCTTCAGGTAGACAGCTTAATCTCCCAGTGCAGAGCCCCAGTCTACCAGTCAATATATAGGGCAAACCACGATACATAAATCCACAGTGGGCATGAGAGACAAGGACCGGGGGGCTCTGACAGGTCTGATTAACGAGGTGGGCTTGGCTTGATCCTGGGGAACATCCTGGCTCTTAGACAGCACGTGTTCGCCAAACATCCTTCCTGGTGAAATGAGTGATGAGGCTTCAGCCAGAAAAAGCCCATCTCACAGACCCATGTGGCACAGGCTGGCCAGACTGTCAGGTCTATGACCGATATCAATGGCTAGGCTGCGGTGCGCCAAGAATAGCTGATCGCCATAACTTGACCCACGCCTAACCCTTAAATTACTGCATCACTCTTAGCAGCACTATGTTTATCTCCAAAGATAAAGCCATCGATCCTTATATCCACAATCATCTCACGTAACTGCAATTTCTCTCCTCCTTCTGTGTTATTACCGTATAGCGTCATCGACATAAATAAATCAAACTTTAAAATTATCACTTGGTGCCAAAAAGTTTAAGTAATGTGGGGACCGGTTCACTGCTTTGAGAAGTAAATGAATCATTGCTGTCAAATATTGGTCTGTGGTCAACAAAGGGCTAGAAACCACATTCCTGAATTACTTTATATCACAATTGCAGCCATTAAAAGTTAAAATGGTCAAATGAATGTGATGCTATTTCTCTAAGTGTCTCAATTAGTTCTCATGATATTATAATTAAATGTCATGAGGACCAGATAATACGACTAATTATTTATTATTGAGTTGGGTTCAGACCATAATAACTATTAAAGATTGGTCATTTCTCACTCAGAAGTCTGATGACATAGTTTACCTTGAATTGAGACGCAAAATATCTATATATGGGCAGAAAAAAAACTTGTTCACATCAACTCTCAAACAGCTTTTCAAAACACTAAAAATTGCTACGACAACACACTGAACTGTCAACAGATCCAGCGTGTAGGGGAAAGGCTGGTAGTTGCCTTACACTGAAAACCATGATTACTCCCACCACAATGACAATGAATGTTTAGATGCGAAAGTGACATTGTTCCAGAACAAGGTCCACCTGAGATCACCCTGTAGTTTGGCTGATTGATGATTCAATGGGAAATACAGATCTCCTGTCTGTGGCTCTGTGCCCTGGCGATGAGTCAGTTCCCGCACAGCATCCACATCCTGGAGGGGAGCCAGAGAGCCCAGGCTGATCAGGTGGCTTCCGGGAAGGAAGACTACCCTCAGTGTTTTTTCTTCTTCTTTTTTTTCTCCCTTGTTGGTGTTTTGTTTTTTTTTGGCAAAGGGAAGCCCAAGGTGGGCCAAGGACACAGCACGCCATACAATCTATCCAATCGCAGGAGCAAAACAAGCAGGAACCAACACATGCAAAGACAAAATATTTCAAGTGTAATCTGAGTACACGCAAACAGCACGCATACGCACGCACACAAAGACCAACACGTGTACGCACACACACACACACACACACTAAGGCCGGCTGAGTGTGCCTGTGTGCGCAGGGCTGAAGGAAAGAGCTACATCTTTGTCTAATAACCTCTCAACACATTTGTATTACACACTTGAATAGCCACAGGGATAACAAAAGATCCAGGTAACATGATAACAGAGCTGGTGAGAGAGGTGAGGGCTGGGAGTGGAGGTGGGGGGGGACACTCTTCTCTTCTTGTCCAAGTGCAGCAAGAGAAGCATCAGTATGCTTGTGTGGTATGGAAGGCCATTTGAGCAAATAATGTCACGTAAACGACAGCAATGTCGATGACGTGTTAACGCAACGAAAATTGACATGTGCCTCAATGGCCACAACCTGAAAATGCACGTTAATGTGTAACATTTTTGATGCGTTAACACGACCAAATATTAACACGCAAAAGTCGGTCGTGTTAACGGGACATTTCTAAGATGTTATTTGCGCTAATGGCCATCCATAGTGTGTCTGCATGTGTAAACCTCAGCAGTAATCTGCTGTGTAGTTGTTGCTGCCATGTACAAATAATTTCATTCGTTTGACTTTAAATCTATAATGAATTATTACAATATTAATAATAATAATTATTAGTACCTTATGAGACACCAAACCAAAGAGCAAGCGTGCAGGCCATTCTGATGACAACATTAAAACACTAAGAGTACCTGTGATTTACATACTTTAACTAATACAGGCTTGAGTGGATGATGAGCAAACAATGGTGTCACCTTTGTTGCTTTCCTCCCTCATTTATCTGTCAAAACAGAGTAAGAGGTAACAGGTTTTCATGTATAGTGTTTGTATGCAAAATTGTGTGTGTCATAATTGCCACATATGTCACCGCTCAACATAACTCTAAATGTGAAGGTAGTGTTCACATATTTGGAATAATACATAAGTCTGAAATGGTAAACAGCACAGTGGCTAAAAGCAGGATTGTTATGTCATTAGATTTCGATGATGTGGCTATTACAATATAACAACTTTTAGTTTACTAAATTTTCTCTGCCTGCATCAAGCAGAGACAAGCAGAATGCACACCAGAAGGTTTTTTTTGCATGATGTTGCTAACCGGGCAATGACCTCACAGCCCAGGAAGCTGAGATGGCATAAGGCAGGTGGGCATTGTGAAACAGAAACTGTAGGAGACTGTAGGAGCCTGCATATCTCTCGCCCTCTCTCCCTTCCTCCCTCCCTCTCTCCCGCCCTCCCTCCCTCTTCAATGCTCAGATGAAACCTCCTTGAATACCTCTTATCATGTTATGTTTTGTCTGTTACATTCAAGTAACCCTGCTTTTCTCCACAGCTGAGATGCACTCGTGCCGTTGAACACAAATAAATGTTTTCTTGTTTTTTGTAGGCCGTGTCAATGTGCTTGTAACTTGATTCAGGTGTGTGTGTGTGTGTGTGTGTGTGTGTGTGTGCCAGAGGACTGGGCAAGGAACAGCTCTGTTCTGCTTTTGTTCTGTTGCAACACGCCACAGGGAGGAGGGCCCAGTGTTAGGTCAGTCTTATGACCGGGCGAGGCTGATAATAGGGTGACTGCCCCGAGTAGGGTGGGGTGTGTGTGTGTGTGTGTGTGTGTCTCCAGTAAGAAAAGCCACTAATTGAAAGTTAATGCTAGTAGAACAGAGGGACCTGCCGGGGGGTGGGGGGGGGGGGGTGGGGGGGGGGGGGGGGGGATGATGATGCCTGCTATCTAAGGCCAGTGTTAGTGTTTGTTGTCCACGCACCTCCTCCCCGCCACTCCTTCTACTGCTCCTCTGGGAGGCGGCCAAGGAGTCGACCTGTCTAGACCCCGAGGCTCCAAATCCTGGGAGAGCCGAAGGTCTCCTCGTATGAGCCTCATCTATACCCTTTGTGGGTGTGTGGGCGTGTGTGTGTGTGTGTGTGTGTGTGTGTGTGTGTGTGTGTGTGTGTGCGCACGGGTATACGAGCGCATGTAGCCTTCCAGGCCTGATAAAACCGGAACCACAGATACACACGCCAAAGCAAACAACCAAAATGGCTCTAATTTATGATCCACGGGTGAGGAGATTACATATTGTGAGACTGTATCTCTCCCATGCAACCTGACCCACACACCCAGAGATGGCTAGAAGGACAGATGAAAAGAGACAGGGAATCCCTTGAGAAAGGGATAAAAAGGGGCAAAGTAATACAAAAAGAGGATTAAAACACGCACAATAGAGGTTGTGAATAATGGTTGTAATATTTGACAGCAAAGAGAATAGTGCAAAATAGAAGTCCTTTCTCAGTACTTTGTGTGGCACTGCCATCAGGCCCAAGGCCATGGACTCCAGCTATTGGTTCAGCTCCAACAAATCTGCCCAATCCAAAGATTGCTTTTGTAGCAAAGCACATGGGCGACTGTTTGTTATTTCAGTCTGCATTAGATTGGCTGGGGTGTTATCTAAGTGCCTGAAGTACAGCAACTTTGTTCCTCTGGGGGAACATTTCTACTTGATTTCAGACTAAACATTTCACTTCCCCGTTGATATGAAAAGTGGGTTTGCCTGCCACCAGACACGCGTTTCCCATTTATTTAGGACCTCCAAACAGGACGTCTGCTTCATTATCGGGGCGACTGAGAAACAAGCCAGTAGTTTCACGAGGAACGCCACACATGTATACATTTGTCACACTCAAAGGAAATCCATTGTCCGACCAAGATGGAGAACACTTCAAAGTGAGTGAGCGCACGCCAGCGAGCGTGCCTGCCCCACTGTGCGGTGGATGCGGGCTCTGTTTGGCCTGCAAGTTGTGCTATTGATCTCCGGGCCCCCTTGGTGCGCCCGTGCTAATGTAGCTGAACGCGCCAGCGCAGGCTAAAAATAGCATCCCTTACATCAGTGCTTGCAGCGGGGGCTACTGCTGCGTGCCGTGCCGGAGCCTCCAGCTAGACTAATGTCTTTCTGACACTTTCTGTAGCCCCAACTCATCCTCCCCTCCACCCCTGCACCCCCATGCCCCACCCCCCTGTGCTCTACTCCCCTCCCTCTCTCAAGTCAATCTTGTCCTCATACACAGCTCTACCCAACCCCATCCCCATCCACCAACCCCCACTTCAGCCTTCGTGCGCTACTCCCCACTTCCTCCTCCTCTCAACTTCACCTCCCCCTCCTGCTTTATCGCTACCAGTTTGATCTAGCTTGCTCCAGCCCCAGCCAGCATCTCTCAGGGTGTTGCCTCTCCCATGCCTTTGTTCAGAGAGAGAGAGACAAAGATGAGGAAAACGTGCTATATTTTACATAAACATATTTGTATGTATTCTACAGTGGTGGAAAATATATGGGTCAACAAAAATATATTCTTGAGTCAATGTTTTCTTGTGTTCTTAACCATATTTATGGAGTCATAATGAAGAATAACTACGCATCCATTTGTGAAACGTTGACAATAACCACGGATAATATTGGCCAGGATCTCATCGTTCCAGTGCAGAAAGCATGTCAGACTCGATCCCATGTCGTGCCATGCCCGCCCCCACCACCACCACAAAAGCCGCGGGGAGAAACATGTTTACTGCTGCATTTGCACAGATCATGTGCAAACCACAACAACCGCCTCTCACATGCTGCAGACTGGGCCTTCCTGTGTGTGAACTGTGTTTGTGCACGGCACGATTGACACACACACAGGCGGGCTTTTGTACACGCATGCCGTAAGAGGCAGGTCGTCGAGGGGAATTGCCGGTTAGGTGGGTTAGTGGGCCAGCTGGGGGGCTGGGGGGATGGGGGGGGGGGGTGGGGGTGGGGGGGGGGACTTGGGATTGGCAGAGGAGACATGTGAGGCCTTTAAGGCAGTCAGGAAGGTGCTAAAGTGAGAAAAACAACTGATTGAGAGGGAGGGAGGGAGGGAGAGGGAGAGAGAAAGAGAGAGAGAGACAGAGAGAGAGAGAGAGACAAAGAGGGAGGAAGAGAAAGAGAGAAAGAGAGAGATGATTTCTACATTTACGACAGCTAGATCAAGTCTTTTCTTATTTTCTTTGAATGGCATGGTCCACAAATCGGTCATGTTGCACAACAAAATATCTTAAGCGCACAATCTGCTCTCTCACCAACACTCTCTATGCTTCCCACACTGAACAACTCCCAAACACATTCTACTGGATATGGTTTGAGATTCATATTAAATGTATATGCACACACAATGTTATTGTTATCATGCCAATTGATAGGCGGGGTCGTTTGCAATGCATGCTAATATATTGTTCCCTCTCTCCCCTAGTCATACGTCTTTTTAGTGGACCACAGGATAACGTGTTTGTGTCTTTCAGTCTACCATAAGATATATTTTCCTGGTTTCTAAAATAGCCATGTCCAGTTTCCTAACGTGTTTGTGTCTTTCAGTCTACCGTAAGATATCTTTTCCTGGTTTTTAAAATAGCCATGTCCAGTTTCTTAATGTCAGAGAGTGAAGCAGTAAAGTTCAGTGGTGTTTCGGGTTAATACTTACCCTGAGCTGGCCAGGCAGAGCCAGCTGTTGGCACATAAACACCCATTCCCTGTACGCTGTTTGACTACCAAACAACCACCCCACGCCTCCCTCTGCTGACATCAGCACTTATCAGGATACAGTAAGAGTGTGTGTGTGTGTGTGTGTGTGTGTGTGTGTGTGTGTGTGTGTGTGTGTGTGTGTGTGTGTGTGTGTGTGTGTGTGTGCCTTCATGGCGGTGGGATATGATGGATAAACAACCCCCAGCTACAGGTTAGCGATTAGCAATAACTGCTGGTGGGACATTCCAAGGCTTCCCGCATGTGAAAAAATAAATATCCAGCTGTCAGCACTCCATGGGGAAACTCATTCTCCCCAGAATATTCTCACATTGTCACTTTATTGACAACATTGTATCGACACGCGATGCCGTAAACATCCACTTTTGTCAGAATCGGCAGGTACAAAACGAGTAGATGAACATCTACGTTCCCAATAACGTTCTCCATAACTGCTCAAAATGATGGTGATGGTGATCGTGTTTCTCACCAATTCTGTAATTAAGTAAATTGCTGTCGCTACTGCCACCCACACAATAAACATTTAGCTTAGCTTTAAAAGAGCCACTCCTTCATTCAGCTACGCAAGTGTGTCTTCAGTTGGATAGGCCTGTTCTTCTATCTATTCCATCAACATCTGCTGTATGACACGCAAGCCAGATGTGACACCACTGTGTGCTTGTACACACGCACACACACGCGCACACACACACACACACACACACACACACACACACACACACACACACACACACACACACACACACACACACACACACACACACACACACACACACACACACACACACACACACACACACACACACAGAAACCATTAAAGCCAGCTGCTCAAGGTCAGCACCCTAATGACATACTGGCTGGTTCAGCTGACTTTAGACTACCACAAACCACAGTGTGTAAAGCTGCATGTTTTTGTGTGTGTGTGTGTGTGTGTGTGTGTGTGTGTGTGTGTGCGTGTGTGTGTGTATAACTAACCTACAATGCTGAGCTCTGAGGGAGGGCAACGCAACACAAACACACCCAACGGTTACTGCAACAGCGTGTTTCCAGGCATTTGTTTTCTTCCAATAGAATAATCGTAAGGATTAACATTATGAAGGGCCTTTCCAGCCAATTCCGGCGGACAAATGCTAATCGGCCCGTGTTTGTGCAACAGGGAATGCCATTTACAAACCGGATCTGTTAGAAGTCCAGCAGAGAGCGGACGCCATGCGTCTATATTTAGGACCACGTCCCAGGCCATATGGATGTCATCCCACTGATCTGCTTTTGGTAATTTTAAATTAGATTACATCATAGCTACACAGCCAACTGAGGCGTACACACACACACATATACAGATGGATGGCAGCATTGTTTCCATGGTGACCTGTTGCATCATCGTGGGAATTGATTGCTGAGTCCCGGTCTTGCTATGGTGGGTGGAGTGATGCTGCGAATATTAGAATTTTGGATATGCATTATGGAGGAGGTGTAAAAATGTGACAAAAGTGACTGCGGTGCTGACTGCTTGGGTTCAGTGATATGCCAGGGAGGGCAGTAAGGGTAGGAACTCAAAAAAACAAACATGTGTTTTAGTTGTGATAGCTGTTATACCCTCTGTGTTAGTTGACCAAGCTGCAGCCTCTATGAGTATCTGTGATTACACGGCTATCAACCAGCAATATGCAGAGTCTGACCAAGTGAAATAGTGGGTGATCCATTCACTGAGCCATTGTGCATTGTGGTGCACCCTCACACACAAACACAACCCGTTGCTGTGGTATTACTTCATTCTTTTTAGGCTCCTGAGTTGAATCAAATCAAATCAAATGTGTTTAAGTCTGCTGTTTGTGTATATTAGGCAACATTTGTGCTGGATTCTGCAATATGTGATCATTTCTGAGAAGCTGTGTGGGTGTATTTCGATGGAGCCTTCTGTACACAATGCCATAGTCTGGCATGTTTCTTTTTATTTGCATAGTCCCCAAATAGATATGCAGTTGTTAAATAAGCACTGGACTCTGGGGGAAACTATTGATCAAGCAGATCAATTCAGCAGAACTGCTGAACTTGTTTTGTGGACCTAGAGCGACCCCTACTGTTCATAAAAAGCTAGGGGGAGTGCTCTGTGTGTGCGTGCTCGCATCTGCATGTGCATGGACGCTTGTGCGTGTGTATACAGTTATTGCATTGAGATGTGTGTTCCAGAATGCTAAAATCACAAGGGTGGCAGACAGGCTTCTGCAGATCTAGATCTCTGCAAGGTAAACAGTGTATCTACAATATTTGTGTATCGTTTGGCACAAACATCCAAATAGGATGTTCTCAAAGTGACTAAGCAGATTTCCCAGATTAGCTGAGAACAAGTCTGTTTACGTATATGCCATTTCCTTTCATACCATGTCCTCCCACCATCCACCTTTTTTTCCAAGGAATTAATTAAAACATAATGCAGGACTTTCTATTTCTATTTCAAGACATATTATATTATTTCAAGGCACAAATAAACATTGTCGTGTGGATATATTCACTACATATTCACTTGAATCATCCTGTCAAGTAAAACTTATGATAATATAGCTGACCTAAAAAGCCTTGAGGTAAACATCAAATTCTATCATTGGTTACGTTTCTTTTTTCTCTTAACTGATGTAGGCACTTCCCAAATGTATAAAAGCAGGCTGAGTCAGAGCTCACTGGAGACCGTGGTTTGTTTGGGAAGAGTTTTTTAAGATATTACCAAAACAATGGACATAAGATTACACAACGCCTACTTGACAAGCAACTCGCCTTTTATTTTACCTATGAACAATCATATGTCCAACTACAAATATTGTATTTGAAGACTTTCCCAGCGAGTATAGTTAATAGTTAAGCAGGGGTTTGTAGGAAATGAGAGTACATTCAGTACAAAATCAAGCATTACGAAAGCCCTACAGTGATGTTAAAGTGAATATTTTCATGTTACACTTTCTTTTTAGGATATCCCATTGAGAAGGGGCTATCCTAAATACTAATAATTGGTATATCAAAAACTCCCACCACTTTGTCTGTGTAGCGTGGATTGGAAAATGTAGATCCCAGACTAGTGTTATGATACCCAGACTGTTGTAGAATTTCTCCTACCGTGAAGTTGAAAGCACATGCATCTCGTGCGCTCTCGTGCATGCCTGTGTCACCCTGGTGTGTGCACGACATTTTGAATAACTCTGATTGATGGCTGGTCCAGAAATTGTCTCTCATGTTGGGATTAGCAGTAGTTTAAAGTGGCGTATTAAAGCAGAAAGATTTTAGAATTGTTATATTTGCGTTTAGGCGGCCCTACAGTTTCTGAGTGCCATTCACTTTTACACCACTGTCGTAAAACTGTCATGGACATCTGTACATTTGCATTGGTTGACAAGCGTAAAGATGTGGGACAGGCCTCTTCCTCTTTGGACCTTCACATCTGCCATGATGTCTGTACTAGGCTAGAAATACCAAAAAGATCAGATTGAATAGACGGCCTAAATCTCAACGAGTACTCATGTACTCATTTTGTAGCCGCTTGTTTTATGTCTACCATAGTTTCCACCAATATCAGTTTAGGAAGTCAGTTTAACTTAACAGTTTAACATCTATGTGCCTAACATTCACACCGGAGTTCCACTGGCCAGGCAGTTTAGTACCTGCTTTTTACTGTTTTAGAGCAAGCGGGATACACTTCTAAACATTGAATTTAACATTTTGCAACGTGAGACGTATCCGGTTGAGTCGAGATTTAGCTAGGCAATTATTTGGGCAGGGTACTTTGTATTTCGCCTGTTGACCAAACAATGGCTCTATAGAGAGGAGGGCTGCTGCCTGACGGATTCGCTGGGAAGCCCCGTCTCCTTGGCAAGTATACACCACTAGGCACAGGGGATTCATTCCAGTGGCCACGTCTTTAGATCCCGCGAACACTGTCGCGTTTGTTTGTGTAATAGATACACAAATTATGTTTTTAGGTTGCTGTATCCCTTATACTATTGAAAATTAAGAATTATTGGTGGTTTGTTTGTTGTAATCCTGTTATTTTATATCTTTGTGTTGGAAAAAAAGAACTGAACTGACAAGAGCATAAACATCTCAGAGAAGCAAACTAATATGTACAAACCCATGGCCATTATCTCCAACAGTAACTCATTTGAGCCAGCTGCCCCAGACCGTCGACCATTGAAACCACTGGCTTCCAGGGTGTATGCACTGCTCTGTGTGTGATGGCCCCCAGCCAGGAAGCCAAGAGCTGGGCAGGTGACAAAGTCCTGATGTTGGAAACTGATCTGACCTCCAGCTTGCTTGTTTGCTGTGCTTTTTCTGGAAAATGGGGGAAAGTTCAATGCTGGCCGTGGGTGGGTTTTAGGGTCACCCGTTGTTGGCACAAAACACGTTGGAAACCTGGCTGAGTTATGAGGCATGGGTGTCCAGAGTTCAGAGCAGGGAGCAGAGTCTGAAGGCAAGCGTGTTGAGTGCAGAAACCCAACACAGGGTTCGTCAGTCGCAGTGGCCATGAACGCCATGAGCGCACACAAACACACACACACACACACACACACACACAATCATGTTTCAAGTCAATGTGATAACACCATCACCATCACAACCCATGAGAGAGGGTTAAGCTTCTCGGACACGTGTAGTATAACGCCACGGTGTGTGTGGATGGGTGGAGCTCCATCTGAATTTGTATGTACTCAAATTATTCTTGCACTTTTTGGCTTATATCTTATATTATATCTTATATCTTCATTGTTGAATGCACGTATGGTAAGTCGCTTCGGAAAAAATGTAATGTAATGTCTGGCCAGCATATTTTGTACTGTATTGTTACTGATGACCAATATTTCACCTTGTTGTTTTACCTTTTTGTATAACTTTATTTTTCCTTTGCTTCATTTTTAACCTGCTTTGGCAATGTGTATGTTTATTCTCCATGCCAAAAAAGTTGTTATCGTCAAATTAAATTCTTCGAGGACACTGGTTCTACCGGTAGCTTTATAGCTTTCTAAGTGTCAATCTGCCAATAGCAAGTCACGTAGACCTCCCAACAGGCCCTTCACACACACACACACACACACACACACACACACACACACACACACACACACACACACACACACACACACACACACACACACACACACACACACACACACACAACATGGGATCAGAGCAGCTTAACGAAAACATACAAAGTATGTAGAGGAAAAATAGCATGGCTCTGTAAGGTGTGAATCAAAGAGTGACTAAAGGAACAAAGAAAAACGCTCCTCTCCCATCCTCTCTCCTCTCCAAACAAGTGGCGTCGGGAATTATGCCTGACGTCAGCAACAAAGATACACACATAAACACACGTACACACAGAGTTTACTGATATAATGACAGATCGTTGGTGGCCTGAGAACATATAAACTTCCTGAGGAAGTGCGGCTTCCATGACTGCAATGCTAAGACGCACAAATTACGCTTTTCTTACAACAACAGAAAGGTCATATCTTCAGAGTTGGCTTTTCATACTTCTCTTTTTCAGCGGGTGGGGGGCAGGGAGTGAGAGATACTTTTTTTTAACCTTTTTGTAATACTTTGGCAATGTAAAATATATATTTTTGTCATTTCAATAAAGCTCTTTTGAATATTGAGAGAGAGAGAGAGAGAGAGAGAGATAGAATAACTACAACAACATCCAAATCTCTCCATCTAAACACCCCCAACACCCTCTCCTTCTGGAGAGAGTCCCGGGTTTTCAGGACAGGAAGTCGTTCATAACCAGAGCTAAGAGTCAAACCGTGTACACGCTAGCCTGGGAACAAAAGAAAAGAAACAACCTAGCAACCAAAGAAGGACAAAACATATAAACTCATGGAAAGAAGTCTGTATAGGATGTGATGTGAAATCACAATGGATGGAAATAAATGTGTTTAGCATTCGATAGGACAGGGGGAGAGTGGACCTTCCTCTCCCATGGATTAATAACACACACACACACACACAAAACACATAAAAGAGAAAGGGGGGGTGGGGGAGAGAGAGATGGGGAGAGAGCTAAAATTGTACAACAAAGGACACCTTTATCCCTTTTGGATTTCTTCCCATGTACTGAACCTTCGCCCAGTTATGCTACACATTAACAGTGCTGATTTTTTGATCTGAGCTTAAGTGTCGCATGTAAATGAACAGCTAATATGAGTACAATGCTGGGAGCATAACTACGAATAAATGGCTTGCGTGCAATACCAGCAGACTGGTTACATATTAGACCCTCCTGAGCCTCCTACCTGAAATGACATGGACTGGGCAAGCAAATGGCTAGACTTATCTAAGCTAGCTCAGCTGTGGCAAATGAAACAAGTAGTGAACCATCATCTGTGATCCATCACTCATCACAGTACTGGATGGCACCGAAGTGACATGATGAGGTTTTGATACACCTGACTTTAAAGTTTAAGTGTAAGTTATACTATTAGTGTGCTTAGCCCTCTTCTTGGAACCTCTCGCCGTCGCTGTCCTTTTGTCATGGCGTCGTCATGAAAACAATGCAACTTGAGTTCAGAGCAGAGTAGAACGTTCACAAACACAAGCTGGCAAACACATAGGATTAAGCAGCTGTTTTCTCTAAATGCTTGTGATACTTTAGTAACAGTGCCAAAATGGCATAGATTACTTTGTTGAATATCATTTAAGAGATATTACCACGTAAAAAAAAAGGATGTTTGGCAAACAAGAAATAATTGTATTGTTTGCTTCATTTAAAAATAAATCTACAACTTATAGGTATATGCACGAAAAGGTCAATATGAGAAAGAATTGTGACGGGATTTCCAGACAATCGCTTTGCACAATACAAAACCAGTTCAATTGAAACTAATCTGCCACACACATTATCTGTAGCTGGTCGCAAAGCTTTAGTCACAATATTAGACAATATTCACTTCTCCCCAGGCACGAGGAAATCATTGGGTGTGGTAATTCTTTTAAAATGTCCTTTGACTGACATGCTTCAGGGCATATACTCAGTGAAGTGCTGAGCTTCAAGGCAAGGCCTGAGAGAAAATCAACTGTGCTTTTTTTTATGAAAACAATAACAATAAAACTAAGTTGGTTTAAGGTTACATAGAACACAAACTGGCAGAACAACTACTTTTATGAACCCCTTGAGTTAATTTCTGTGCCATTTGTTCTAATTTGATTCTACTCACCACAATCCATACGACACAATGGTTGTTTATTTAATATATAAATTAGCCATATCAGTACTTAATATTGTTGTTCTCAAAGAAACTAGTATAATGTGTGTTGTTGTTCTCAGAGTAACTAGTATAATATGTGTTATTGCCACTATTGTGAAGGCTCCTAGCACACACACAGGTAAATTTCCATTCCACAGAGACAATCTTCAGTTGTCTTGCTGTGGGAAGGGGTAACTGGCCTGATCTGCTGTTACACCCACCCACACCCACACCCACACAGTACTACACAGGCATGGTGAAACCTAGACAGGACACCTAATACATCCAGTTGCACATTCTGAAAGTTCTGCAGCACAAAAAGGACTGCATGTCACTCTTGAACGAGGGTTGAACAATGTCTTCCGCATCTATGGTAATACATTTCTTAAGCTCTGATTAAATAAAAACAAAAATCAGCAGCTACTTGTTGCCGAAATGCAAGTCTATTCAGTTATGGATCAATTAGTTAGTTTTATCAATGGTGACCGTAGCAGTTTTGAAGTAAATTAATCTATTCTATATTTTAACAATATATGATAGATGATGGCTTTGACTATGGCCCGCATGAGTTGAACAAAAAGCTGACACGTTCAAAAACCAATCGGCATAGTATTATAGGACTGAAAGAGTATAGCTGTATAAAGGGCATCCAGTCAATCACTGCAAACACACGTGAATGTATGAAGCGAGTTAAATATGACCCATGTGTTGGAGCTTGGTCTGTTTGCTGACCATTTCTAAGCAGTGTGTCAACAAAACAAACACACACAGTTTTAAAAGGCAGTTCACCATTCCATCGATATATAACCCGGTTTAAGCTTACATTTTAACTGATCCCTTCAACTGAATGAGTTTTCCAGGAATGTATTTTCCGAGAACGCCCGTCTTTTCTTAGTCGTGACCAAGACATCAAACACATCTGAGGCATCAGAGTGGTTGTTCACCCATGTAAGGTTAGCGAGTTAACTTAACAGTCAAACATTTAAGCTCTTGTATACTGTCTATGCAAAACTGGCTTTAGATAAGTTATTTACATTTCAAATCATTTGTTTCATAAGGGAACATAAGACTACCCGGATGAACCGGATGCTGTTTTATTCTCCAAACCTGCTGTTGCAAGACAGATAAAGTCCAGACTTCAGATAGATGCTAACCTGTAACAGAGACCCGTAACAGAGAACCAACCCCAGACAATTATTGTTTCTTTACTTGTACACTGTAGCCGTTCAGACAGCAGCTGAAGCTCTACGGAGATGTTCAGTTCAACGGTCTGGCTCACAGCCTGTCTGGCCTTCATCTGCTGGCGTCGACTGGTAGGCCGCGCAGAACGCAAAACGCCTTGCAAATGATACCAGCACCGTCACAGACACATGGCGCTCACATCCAAACGAAGGCCTCGACCCACAGCATGGTGTCGTACAGTTGAGAAGGGACTGGACGGAATTTTCCATCCGATACCCGATTCAGATCAGGGACTCATCCGGGGGGGGCCATAAACAGGTTGGAGCCCGGTCGGCCCCCAACGACAGTCGGCCTCATAAGGGGCTTGTGTTTGACAACCAAAGGGGACTGGACACAAGCGGAAAATTACCACACCCGCACCCACGCACAAACACATGTATTCGCACACGAGTGAACCTGCCAAAAGCGGTAGAACCATGACGGTAAACCAACCCTACATATCTGTCTCGCTCGACGATAACTCGGCAGCTTGCGTTTTTATGGCCCAGGGATGCGGGGCGCTGGAGGAGGGGGGGGGGGGGGGGGGGGGGGGGGGGGGCATGGTTCTGTTGTCAATGGCGCCTGCCCGCAAAAGACATGGCCGCCGCGATTGGCCACGGTGTGTGTTCGAGCTCATGTGTGCGATGCTGAGAAAGTGTTTGAGGAAGGAATTTGCGATGTACGGGGATTTTGATGTGTGGTATTTATTCGTCACTGCGTAACATTAGTGTTCCTAGTATTGCAGGCTATTGAATCCATACAACTCAGAGAATAGATGACGGCAATTTCTCTAAAAGGTTTCCCAATGCTCCTGCCTTTAGGCTCATTCATTTCTTTTTGGCTGTGTGCGAGACTCCGCAAGCTGCTGAAAATGCCAACCCAAACAAGTGTGTTTTCTCCCACTGAGAGCCAGAGGCAGGTTTGGCTTGTACTAAGGCCTCAGTCTGCCTGATGAAGCACCAAGACCGCCCTCCCCGGATGTGATTGTTAACGGTGAGACAAAAGACAGGCAGCATAACCTTTCTGTGTGTGGCTGTGTGGTGAGGAGGGCTTACCTGGGTCCCCAGGCATCCCAGCATCATGTGGGTGAGCAGCTTGGCAGCAAACATGGGGAAACGGGTGCACAGCAGGTGCGATACAATGGCCAACGCAAAGCCTGGCAAAAGAATGGAGAATCCAAGTTCATTCATGTCAAGCCCAAATCAGCGTTTTTACAATCAGCTAATATTGTTTGTGAGGGTGGTAAGACCATTGAAGGATTAAAAATTAAATGAGTTGGCTAGGCAAAAGAAAAAGACAAAAACGAAACAAAGCCAGAAGAAGAAACACATGGTGGAGATCAATACAATAACGGGGAAGATCCACTAAAATAACCTATTACTATTGAGTGTAGACACTAGACCAGGGTTCCTGATTTCTTTCTACTTGAGGCCTACTTCAACATCTCTTAAGGGTTCACCGTCGCAGGTGACCTAAAATACGGTGTTTTGGAACCCAAATGTAATGCAATTACCCGTACCATATGTTTCTATAAATATCACAGTAATTATGGATTTCTTTTGGAAAATACAATTTAATTAACATTGCTTTTACAATGGTTTGATAATTCTGCGGTTCACCTACAGTACCCCCTATGGCCGGGCTTCACTGCACTTGACGATCCCGGATACAGTAGAAAACCCACGATATTAACTATAGTAATTGTAGTTACTGCGTACCCGATATGCAGATGAATCCGGAGGCGTAGAAAGCCTCATTGTAGGAGGAGCCCATGGAGGCCTGGGCGGTGTAGACGGACAGGTGGGAGCACGCACACTCCACGTACCTCCCGCCATCCTCCACCACCCAGCAGAACTGATCCTCCGACAACCAGCTGGAGGAGCAACCAGGAGGAGGAGGAGAAGAAGGAGAAGGAGAAGGAGAAGAAGAAGAAGAAGAAGAAGAAGAAGAAGAAGAAGAGACTTTAGCAGAGGAGATACATTTAACAAGACCAAACAATTAAGTCATAATTTGGAAAGATATGGTCAGGAACCAGCCTGACACAGAAGGCTGGGTGATGCCAGATGCCAGAGGGGCTCTAGAAATCGGCTATGACGCACATTAGCTCCTTTGAATGGTTTATGTCAAAATAAAGACGTAAGAGTGCGTGGGAAACATGTTTGTGACGACCTCCGAAATGGTTGAAACAAAAATCGGGCTGGATTGTCCTGCATTGAGTAAGAGTACACACTACAGTTTAACAACTAACACATTGAGTTGCTTACTTTTCATAAGAACTCAACAAATGAAACTATTATATATATATATATATATGTTATAGTTCCTCTTATGAGTCAATATCCAGTACCTTACTTAATACAGTAGAATTCTCTCTCTCTCTCTCTCTCTCTATCCATTTTTTTGTATGGAATGTCTCTTACAGACAGCTGTTACTTAGATCACTGAAACTGCCAAATCTTTGTAACACGCTGTTCTTGCCAATTGCTGTTCCAGGCCACAGGGACTTCCTGGGGGACTGTGTGCAACACACAGTGCGTGGAACAGGCCGAGTGCATACGTCTCAAACAGGAAGCCCTTGGGACTTACTTGATCCGACACAGGAAATGATTTGAATTGAACTGGGACTCCCACCCTGAAGTGTGGGTGAGAGGCCTATAAGATAAGGGCACGCACATGGCATGGCACACATTTACGACGCTGAAGAATACACTGGATTAAACGGTCTTTAACACACACTCCTCCGCCGAATCCTTCTCATTTATACAACTTCTCCACTTTTCTGCTCTCTTCCTCCCCCTTAGCTCTGCTTTCATACTGAGTCACAGCGGCACGACGCTGGCCTGATGGCTGCCAGAGAGCCTGATGAGCAGACGGTAGGATCAGAGCAAGTTCCAGTGACTACTGAGAGCATCGACTGAGCAGGCTTGTGTTGCTCGGTTCGTGGGCATGATGGAACCTACATGCACTTACAGGACCTTTATTTTAACATGCTCAATCATGTGACCCGACGACCAAAAAAGATAATAGGGCCGCATTACAGAGAATCACCTGAGGAACTGCACTACATTGTCAGGAAAAGACAGTTGCTGTATGTTAACCGCAAAAGTAATTATATCACACAAAATATGTTGTTTAGGGTTGTTTTATTTATATGTGTATATATATATATATATATATATATATATATATATAAGTAATAAGTGACGTGACTGATAACATTGAGGACGTGCGGGTCGTGTACCTCTCTGCCGCCTGGTTCCAGAGGAGGCACAGGGACTGGCCCTCTCGGACCCGCGGGCCCGAGGTGTGGATGCGATACACCACCTTGTTACCGTCGGCCAAGGGTCGCGAACCTCTGTCCTGCAGGCTGACGGAGAACACCTGGAGAGAGACAGAAAGGGTAGGAGTAGAGGAGATATACAGAGAGCGAGAGAGAGACAGAGAAAGAGAGAGAGAGAGACACACAGAGAGAGAGAGACAGAAACACAGAGAGAGAGACAGAAAGACAGAGAGAGAGAGAGGGAGAGAGGGAGCAACAGAGAAATGACCTGGATCAACACTGCCACCTGGTGGTGGTAATTATACAATTATACATTAATTATTAAGACTTGAGTAAGGATAATATATACTTGGAGACTGTTGATCAAAGCTTTTAGAGGCATTTGCTTGAAAAATGCATACACATTTGAACAACTTTGCATCAATACTGTAATACTATTGCCGTGACGGAGTTGCCGTGGGGAGAACATTAGAACAACAAAGCACTGCTCTGGAGCAAAGGAGTCTTCTTGTTTTTAGTTAGGATAAGAAACGATGACGTCAGCCCCTGCCCGGCCATACCTTGCCGTTGAGGGCCAGGGCCTTGTCGCCGGTGAGGAACCAGTGGTCGGTGGTGTACTCCGTCAGCTGGAGCTTCCGGCAGGCATCGGGCGCCAGCGACCCGGCGGTGGGGGGTGGGACCTCCAGCAGGGCGTCGGGCAGCTGGAAGGTGTCGGCGTTGCGGCCCGTGAAGACGTAGCCGTTGATCTGCGTGGGATACCAGTGGAAGGCGGAGATGGAGAGGTAGGGACAGGTGTCTAGGATGGTGTGTCCTCTGGGGGGTGGGGGGGGGGGGGGGGGGGGGGGAAGAAGATAAACACACTTATTTTTACAGACGGTAAAACGCCATGTAGCCTCAGAGCAAATCACTCACTAGACGATCGCCCCTGTAATTCATTACCTGCATTCCTTCATCATTACATTCCAGGCAACATTTTTTTTAAATTTCTATACTCAGGGGCGGCAGTGGCTTAGAAGGTGGAGTGGATTGTCGAGTTGCCCCTGAGCAAGATACCTAACGCTACCTGCTCCGGACACCGTCGTCGGTGTATGAGTGTGTGTATGAAATCATTGGAAAGCGCTTTGAGTGGCCACAGGTCTAAAAAGCCCCATATAAATGCAATAAATTCATTATTTACTTTAGATGAACTCAGGTTACCCGAGAGACTTGGGGAGTCGAATCTCCCCACAATCCTGGAAAAAGACAACTTTAAATCGACAATGCTCCTCTGTTGGGGGATACTGACCGCTGACCGTGCTCTCCACACTGGCTCTGGGTCAGGAGGGAGAAGGCGAACCGCTCGGCCATCGCGGCCAGCTGGCTGAGGCCCCTGGTGTCTCTCTGGCTGGGATTGGCCATGGCGCAGAGCAGGTCATAGGTCAGCCCCCGACTGCTCTCCTGCAGAGGGTTTCCCTCTGCCTCTGCTAGGACCTGCTCCCGGGAAAACAGACCCTCTGTGTCAACGTTATGGAGAAAGGGACTAGCTCATTGTTAAGTGTGTGTGCTCGTGTTTGTAGCTACTAAGCATTTTTGCCAAATTAGCAGTAGTCGGTCATGTGATGTGTCTATAACATGATTATCCAAGTTACTGTGTGTCCAACTGAACATTTACACTTAACATAAACATTACGTATGCATTGTTTAAGGGAGGTTAAGGAAAACCTTTCCTTAGGTCTCAGTGTTAAAATAAACCCCCAACGCTCCTTGTCTCACCAGCTCTGATCTATTTGCTTAACATCTTTCTCCCGTCTCGCCATCGTTCTTTCGCTTGCACTCCTCCGCCTACTCATTCATACAACTTCTCCACTTTTCTGCTCTCTTCCTCCCCCTTGGCTCTGCTTTCATACTGAGTCACAGCGGCACGACGCTGGCCTGATGGCTGTCAGAGAGCCTGATGAGCAGACGGATCAGAGCAGTTCCAGTGACTACTGACAGCATCGACTGAGAGGGCTTGTGTTTGTGGGCATGATGGAACCTACATGCATCTACAGGGCCTTTAGTTTAACAACTACAGTCGACGCCGTTGACGGAACACTTCCACTGTTGACAAGTTCTGTAATCACACTCATAGGAGGGTCCCGCACGTAGCACGGAAAAGGATAGAGAACCCACCAAACACTCAGAACCCCACCAGCCAGACATTGCTCCTTTGCAAATGGTGGACGAAAAAGAGTGATCTAATTGTTTATTCGTGACTGTACAGGCCACCGTTCTCTCTCTCTCCCGCTCCCATTCCTCCCCAGCGCTCTCACCTTCCCTAAAGCTTCCAGCATGGCGATCGTCTGCTCCGGGGAGAGCAGCGCCGTGGCTTTATTGATCAGCCCTTGCAGCACCCGATCAATCACGGCGGGCTCCAGGGGCTGCTGTAGCTGCTGCAGCTGGTCCAGCAGGGCCCACACCGCCTGGCCCGCCGCGTCCGACACCAGGGTAACGTTGGCCACGGCGAACTGCGGGGGCACCCTGGCGCCCCCCGTGGCGCCGTACAGCACCACCCGGAAGCGCTTGGGGGTGGGTTGGGACGAGGCCTGGTCGGGCGTCAGGGTCACCGACAGCAGTGCGCTGCTCTGGCCCAGGTCAAAGGTCAGCTGGCCCTCTTGCTGAAGGAAGTCCCGGCCGGCGACCGCGGGCCATATCATGGAGCGACCCACCGCCTCGGGCCGGGGCAGCTCCTGCAGGTGACGGAGAGACGGAGGGAAAGGGGGATGGAGGGGGGATGAGAAAGATGGGATGGATGGGATGGATGGATGGATGGATGGATGGATGGATGGATGATACGGATAGATTGCTCGATGAAAGGATCCATACTCAACCACAAATGTAACCATTTGAAATGATCCAGCATTGTGAAGCTTATTGTTCCACACATTTGCATGCACCTACTGTATGTGCGCTACTTTGTGCCCAACTCACCAGCATGCGGTAGTGCACCGCCATGACGGTGGCCGTGCTGGCCTGCCTGAAGACCTGCAGGTCGAGCTGCGAGGTCTTCAGGGTGGCCACGGGCAGCCTGGAGCCCGCCGCGAAGTAGATCAGGCCGCTGGGGTCGTCGCTCTCGGCCAGGGTGACGTTGGCGAAGCGAGCCGTCTGGTTGATGGAGGCCCCGGACCCCACCTGGTAGATCTCCACCAGGAACCAGCTCCGCCCCTCGGGCTCCTAGCACGTAGGTAGAAGAAGAAGGAGAAGAAGAAGAAATGGCATGAGGATGAGGATAATGACGAGGAAGTGCTTTACTCTTTGGATCTCTCTTGGTCTTGGTTCTCTAAATGCTTCTGTTATGTGTTTTTTATTGTACAAAGACTGCTAAGGCCTCTCCATTAAACCCATTACAGGCCGGTCCATTACAGAGATATTGCAAACTGAGTAGACTGTTCAGCTGCTGACACCCACACAGTCTCTTGGCAGGATGTCACCTGACCCACACCAAGGAGAGAGAGAGTGCAGAGAAACAAGACGCCGGTCAGGATGGAGGAGCAGAGGGGGCAGCGTGACTACAGACGGAGGTGCTCTGTTCCTGCTCGGGGGGCCTGCTCTGATGAACGTTATACACGGTGAGGACCGCCGCGATGCGTCAAGACCACCCACTGAACAATCGCTCCCACAGAACCACTGCGTGTTCTTAGCATGTCGCCATTCAAAATGAGTCATGTTTAACGCTACAGTCCCACGCACGCACGTTATCCATTATTAGCTTGGTAGCCATGAATTATTATTTTCACTACTGTTTTGGATTTCTTTTTAATATGATTTTCATTCATGCATATGAGCAAGTAGGGGTGATGCATCTAAAGCTACACTGCAGACAATGGGGATGGAACCACTCACCTTCACACTGGGAGTCCCCCTTCCTAACCTTTATTGGTCCGTGACCATTATGAGGTCTCATCCTTGTATCCCCAATGCAACATGCACACACTTCCCAACAAATCCGTCTACCCTGACCAGATGCTCGACTGCGGTCGCAGTGGGTACGTATGCAAATCGCGCCACGCTAGTAGTAGCATTAAGGCAGTCTGTATGTATGGGAACATTCAAACCTTTTATATTATGTCATTATTATGACATTATGACTCAAAACCAAATAACTGAATCAAAAACAAGCTAGTCAAATAACTAGCATAGCTCAGACGTCACCTGTTGAGTCACAGTCCCCATAGCTAACCCCATAGGCTACGCTCCACATGTACATTTGTGGACCCAGACGAATTGTTTTGGGTTAGGGTTGGGGTGACCTGGCCCCTACGGTTGGATAACAGCAACACCGCACTTGACCCCATATAAAACGCACACTAATCTGTCTCATGTTATTGGACTGACCTCGTCGGCGCGGACCTCCAGCGTGAGGAGACAGCGGGTCTGACCCCTCCGACACACCACGGCGCCCGAGGTGTCGAGCAGCTCTCGGGTCAGGTTCACCCCGTCGCTGACCAGCGCTGGAGCCACCGTGCTGAACGTGGCCCTCCAGTAGACCTGCACGTCCTCAAACGCTCTGCACATGGGGGGGGGGGGGGGGGGGGGTTATATTTGTACTTATATGTTATACCTGTTCTATTTCGATCTTGGGCAGAGCAATTGGGACAGCTGTGGAGAAGAACTGTGAATGGGAATCCTCCCGAATGGTAATGGGGCGGTCCCACTACCTGTTTTCCTGTCTCTGCAGGACGAGCACGGTGGTCCTGTTCTCCGAATCCTCATCCAGAGTCTGGCCCACCAGGGACCCCAGGCCGAAGCCCACGATGCCGTTGTGGAAGTCGCTCCCTGGGATGCAGGAGGACCACGGGAGACGGAGGGAGGGAGACAAGTGAGGGAGGGATGATGCACAACGGTTTCAGCTGATTCCATGACCGTGAACCACAACCGTGTGATGTCTCGATGTACAATGATCCAAAGAGAAGCAACAGCAATCAGCGTGAACATCATGTTCCCCCCTCGCAAGGTCCGAAACAACCATTGGTTGATAAGGGTGGGGGCAAAGCTCACCTACGTCCTGATCACATTGGAGTGGCAGAACTGGGCCGTATCCATGACAACTAAGGTCTGACTAGGGGACCCTTTGAACAGGTAAGGAACCCTCGTCTTTATCCTTGATGAATATGTCATTTGTAAACCATTCAGTAATGAGGAATAATGGTTTGACTCCCAGCTTAAAGGTTCCGGGTTCAACACCAATGTTGGCATACTTCAGCAAGAAGCCCAACATTCCCTTCATTCTCCTCAATGACATGCATCTGGGTTCATAAGTCGCTTGGACTGAAAGTGTCCGCTAAAATGACAAAATACTAACAAGCCAATGTATGGCTTAGTCCCAACGCACACAAGAAGAGGAGTTGAAAGAAAAACGGAACACAAAGAACACATTTTACCGAGGATGACGATCTTGGCGAAGGCCCCGAAGCCCTGCTGATCGGGCCGGTCCGCGATCTGCGCGCCGCCCTCGGGGTCGGTGAGGTAGACGAAGAAGGCCTCCTGTCCCTCGGGCTCCGCGTCGTCCAGGATGAGGAGCGACACCTCTGCCTCGCTCTGGCCAGCCTGCAGGCTCACCACCCTGGGGGCCAGCTGGAAGTCCTGCCCCTCCTGGGCCAGGGTGCCGTTGTAGTTCAGCGCGAAGGGAAGAGTTGTACTCACCATGGTTCCGCCTACAGGGAAACCATCCGGCGATCACAAGTCACAAGTGGAGGCTTATAGGGGGCGGCGCTGGGCCGTTTATAGTGCTGAACGCTGCCGATCTCCACGGAGCCCAAACCCTGTACTGCAGACTGTAGGATCACCTTTCCACCTGCAGCTCTTTGCTTGAGAATATACTATAATTATCACACTATCAAATAGCTTTATTCACAATAAGGAAATGATTTGTAACATTTTACCAATGGCGTCACATTCTCTAAACAAACGCCACAACAAGTGATCTTTTTATTCTACATTAAAGAATAAGGTCATCAAATGAAATCCCAAAGCAACTCAATACAACAACAACAACAACAACAACAAACAACAACAACAACCTCCGTACGCATGGACCCGGACGCTGACGGGGGCGCCCAGGCCGGCCCCGCCCGGCCCGGCGGCCCTCCGGACCCTCAGCTCCACCATCTTCTCCTGCTGGCCGTCCTGCTCCCGGTCCTCCTCCGTGTGGACCAGCCCGGGCCCGATTCTCAGCAGTCCCCCGCCTCCTCCATCTCCTCCTCCGGTGGCGCTGCTGGCCCGGATGGTGACCCGGGCCACGCTCTGCCCGGGGTCGAGGCGTGGGCGGGCGCCGGGCGCCGGCGCCAGGATCCGGACGTCCGTCAGGTTGACGTGGAAGTACTCGTCGGGCTCCGGCAGCGCGTCGTCCACGATGGCGAGCCGGAGCGAGGCGCTGGTCTGCCGCGGCGAGTCGAAGGTCACCCGGCCGTCCGCCACGGCGCCAAAGTCCTCCCCCGCCGTGGCGCTGCCCGACGCCGTGGCGTAGGACAGGAGCGCGCGGCCGGCGCGGGAGCCGTAGAGCCGCTGCACGTAGAGCGTGACGTCCTGTGCGTCCTCGTCGACGGCCACCTGCCGGGACTCGCGGGAGAACCGGTACACGCCCAGCGGCTCCACTTCGGCCACCGTGAGGCCGGGCCTGAGTGGCGGAATGGCACGTCCCAACACGACTTACTCTCATGCACACAAACCCCACGGGAAAAGAACTAACAACGATGCACCAGCTTTTCCCTGCCGTGCGCATGTGTCAATGCGCACGGCATCAACGACCTGGGCCAGAGCAGCGCACTGCTGTCGGTGACCCTGACGCCCGACCAGGCCTCATCCCAACCCACCCCCAACGCAGAGTGCTAAAAGCATTCGACTGTCCCTGGACTGTGCACGTCGGGGCCGTTGCGAACCCTCCCCTTCTTGGACACATGAGCTCTCACGACACTACATCTGTGAATGCCGGGCGTTCACCTGAGTCGGACGGCGGCTGTGGCGTTGGTGTTGGTGCTGGCGCCGGCAGCGGTGAGATGCACGGCGAAGGCCGCTGGCGCCGACGCATTCCACGGAGCCGTCAGAGCTATGGGCCGGCTCCTCTCCCCGTGGGCCAGGGTGACAGAGCCTAGAGGAGCGCAGGACGGCAGCGTGTATTACTGACACCTGCACTGACAACAGCGCACCTTTATGCCCATATATATATATATATATATATATATATATATATATATATATATATATATATATATATATATATATATATATATATATATATATACATACATACATACATACATAATATATATGCACGCACATATGTACACGCACATATGTATTGTTGCGTGGTTGCGTACGAGTTCACAAGAAGTCTGTGGAATGCAAGAGGTTTAGTGTTCTGTCAGTCATAATGTGAGGAATGGCTTGGACGCGATACAATGAACGGCACAAAGGATTGTAGGACAGCCCGCGTCAGTGAGTTAGCTTGCGGTGCGTGAAACACCATCGTGGGACAACATTTGAACTTCATAAAGGTAAAGGTACTTTTATTGTCACATACACATACATATAGTGAAAATTTTCCTCTGCATTTAACCCATCCCTCAAGGGAGCAGTGGGCAGCCAATCACAGCGCCCGGGGAGCGGTTGGGGTTAAGTGTCTTGCTCAAGGAGACCTCGACATAGTTAGGGTTGAAGTCGGGGCTCGAACTAGTAACCTTCCGATTTTTGCCAGCCGGTTGCCAGTCCACCCGCCTTAACTCCTGAGCTAATGTCCCACCGTACGTACATGACACCGTTGTGTTGAACACATTCGGCAATTCTATAGGCAACATTCAGTGAGCACTGGTTAACTTTCCTAATTTTAAGCATCCAGCGGTGCCGTTGTGAATTCCCACCAGCAGCAAGTAGAGGGGTTGTTACGTCAGTTGGATACCTCTGTGGGGCCATACCTGTTGTCGGGCTGATCGCTCCAGGCGGGAACCCGGGCGGAGCCAGGCCCGGAGGGTACCCAGCGTTCCAGTTCACAGTGACCGCCCCGAAGAGGCCCGTCCGGGACACTGTGGCCTCGCACTGCCCCGTCTCCAGGCTGAACACCTGGAGGGCCGCCGAGGCAAAGCCGACCTGGGGACAAAACGCACAGGGTGGGAGGAAATAAGTCGACGAAATCATGGTTTTATTTGGGATTAGAATCAGAGTTTAAAGCTGGGTGAACGAGGTCTTTCGCTTTCTTTTGCATCATCTTTGTATCGACCAATCGTGTTGCTGGAGGCATGGATCTGTGAACGTGTAATTGGTCACAACACAAAGTCGGCCAGCAGTGGTCAAATCAACACTGTTCAGGCTAACCACTGTGGAAATACACTTATTAAAATCCCCTTCTGAAAGCTTCATCCACTTGCACAAAAAAACAAGGTGTAGTTCCGCCCCTTGCACTTTTTGGTTTGTGGCCCAGGCTCTGAGCCGTCTCTCCCCAGATGTTCTGCTATAACATAGTTGGACTGCTGGACCCAAGATTAATTTGGGATAGAACCACACAGGACAATGACACTGATTGCTTTTACAGACATTGACAGCGTTGGGAGGTTAGAAGACTGGACTTGAAATAGATTTGAACACACAATCAGTCTCCGTTTATTCGATTCTGACACTCGCTATATCTAGCGCGATTTGTTTCAATTTAGAAGTCCTGACACAGACATGCTAATTGTTTACAGCGGTGCCAGGGATACAAATTAGGTTACCGACCACAGAGCACAAATCCAGTGACGGCCGGGGATTGGGCTGTAATATTTAATGTAAATTCAAAGTGACATAAAAGTCGATGAGGCGAACGCCATGACTCAGATCCAAGCATGCTCATTCTGAAAGAACAGGCGGTATACTGTATCTATCTATTCAGCACACACCCATTCTCAAAAAAGTTGATATTCTATAATGTAGCACTTGAATCACTTGCTAATTTGCATGCTTCTTTCACTTTTTGGGTTGTATCTTCATTGTTGAATGCACTTATTGTAAGTCAGCTAAATACATGTAACGTAATGTAATCTATTATTGTTAGTAAATACATTCCGTCAGTGAATTTTATTCAGGGGGAAGAAAGCTACATTGTGGACTCACTTCAGTGTTGGCAGCCTCTTCCCCAGCCGTCACCATGGCAACGGTGGAGTCCATGGAGAGACGAGGTGGTGTGCTGAGGAGAGGGCTGACCAGTCTCACGTCAGTCAGCTCCACAGTGAAGTTCTCCCCAACGGCCAAGAACACCTTAAAGAATAAGGCCATCAAATGAAATCCCAAAGCAACTCAATACAACAACAACAACAACAACAACACACATCAGTACGCATGGACAAGGGACGCTGACGGAGACGTCCAGGCCAACACACAAATACTGTGTGTTGTATGTTTCTATTCTCAGCTGCCAGAACAGCATATTTATCTCACTAGATTGATATGGTTGATTACATGGTTTCTGTTTGATACTGTTACTAGACTTGGACAGAATACTCCTGCCAATAGGTATTCATTCAATACTGATGATTTTCTGGAGTTCTTTACAAATGAGGTTGACTCAATTAGAGAAAAAGTAATCTACTGTTTTTAAGAAACGGTTTCATGTTTTAAATGTATATTATCAATAAGTCACTTTCCTTGAGATCTGTGGCCTCCGCTTTTAAAACTGCCATTATCAAATGGTTGATGCTTGACAAACCTAATATTGATCCACAAATAATAATAGATCAATTACAAATCTTCCTTTTATGTCGAAATTACTTGCAAATGCTGTTGCGGACTACTTATCCAACAATAATCATTTTGATCAATATCAATCAGGCTTTCGTTTCCCGTCATTCTACTGAAACAGCCTGGACCAGAGTAGTCAATTATATGCTAAGAACTGTTGATTCTGACTGAACATCCTTGTGGTTGCTTCTTGACTTGAGGGCAACTTTGCACACCGTGGACCACAGCATACTGCTAAGCCACTTGGAGAAGAATATTGGTATCCAGAGGAGAGTGCTCTCAAGGTTTCATTCATATTCACTAAATAGAACTCGACGTGCAAGTTACAATAACACAATCTCTGAATCTTCGAAAGTAAAGCTGTGGCGGGGGTTCCCTTTAGAACTTGTGAAGGGCACTGCGGCTCACCTGGTTGCTGAGCGCCAGTGTGATGGAGGCAGAGGACTCTCCCTCCACCAGCAGCACTCTGCCCGTGGCTCTGTCTCCCAGCAGAGCCTGGACCTCCGGCCCGCCGCTGATCCTGTAGCCCACGCTGGCGTTGCCAAACAGCCCCCCCAACCGCGTCACGTTCAGGAGCAGGAACCGGCCCAGCTCAGCGCCGGGGCCCGCCACCCCCACGGACCGCCGGCCGGGGTCCAGGGAGAACACGCCGTGGGGTTCGTCGTTCGCTCGCACCCTGGGCGACGGAGGAGAGCGACGTTGGCTTGAGTAAATGTTGATGTTAGCGTGTTGACTAACTGACAGATGCTACGCCTATATATATCTGTGTTAAGTTTAGATGCGCTAAAAGGCATGTTAGATGTGCTAAAAGGCAAAAGTATCAATTGTAAACCACATGTGTGTGCTATTACTATTTTAATAAAATGAATTGCCTTTTACTAGTAGAATTGATTGAGAATTTGCTCCTCTTGCCAAACCATGGCAAATTCTTCAAAAAGGTACATTTAAGAAAACATTAGTTTTGGTCATGGTGGTGTGCTCGACAAGATGAGTGAAACAACCGACCTAATGCGTGCGCTGGTGAGGTTGGGGTTGCCGTCCAGGGTGGCGCCCCCCTCCACGCCTGTGAGCTTGACCAGGTACAGCTCCTCCAGCTCGGGCACCTTGTCGGGCATCAGGCTGAGGTGCAGCAGCGCCTCCCTCTGGCCCACCAGGATTACTACAGCACCGGCCACGCTCAGGAAGTCACCGGCCAGGTCTGACTCACTTTGGATCTCCCAGTGGACCTGAGGAGGGGAGAAGGAGAACGGATTGAAAAATAATTAAGAGGGGACAACAGAGTGTAATGCAGATAGGTATGGAGGTAGAGAAGGAGGAGAAATACTGGGCAGATAATAGGGAAACTAAGACCAGGATACAGTTTATTTTATACTTCTAAACTACTACTTCGTCATTTTTTTAAAACATTTATCATAACTACTATTAGTATTTTCTTTTAAACTAATATTGCCATTTTTATGATGTAGCTGTCCCTTGCCTTTTCGTACAGATTTCTCTGTACAGAATGTTATCCTGCACATGTGATAATAAAGCACGGATCCTAAAGGGAAAGGGATCGTGTACTTGAGGTTGTGTTACCGTGATGTTTCCCACGACGCCCTCTCTACGCCTGAGCAGCAGCGAGATGTTGAGTGGCCCCTGGTCTTCAGCGGGTTCATCGAGGACCTGCTCCCTCAGAGCACCCTCGGCGAACTGGACTATACCGTTAGGGTCACCAAACTTCTCAATCTGGAGGAGAACCATAGCATTCAATAAGCACCCAAGAAGACAGAAACGAATTGAAAAGCTTCATTTTCTCAGCTTGGGGTGCTTAATAAAGTCACAAAGAAATCGATGTTGTTTTAAGTTGAATACAAGTGTCTAATCAAACCCTGAAAACCGAAAGCTAATGTGACAAGCATCTTTCCAAGTTAATATTGTGGCATGTTCCCGCAGGAACACGCAGAAAGGGGATCGCTCGAGAAAGCCAGAACACTGACAACGTTTCAAACGAGAATCGAACTAGAATAATCATCGACAAAGTTTCATTTGATTTTACTTTAATTCGTCTTTTCTTTGTTCATGTTTTATACATTAACCTGTAAAAACGGATTAAAACCTAACCTAAAAAAGGAGACCTGCACTCAAATAGAGCACAGTCCTGAAGCTCCTGTCACCGAGTGTTCTCCAACACGTCCTACTGTCGTTCCGCGTGGCTGTCACAGAGCCGTCATCAAACAACGCTGGAAGTGAACGCTCACTCTGTGCTCATCAAGCGGTCAAGGCCTTTAGCAATGCAGGACAACCAAGAGAGAACGTGAGAGACTCAGACCCACCCGGAGTTGGACCGATCCGGCGCTGGGGTCCACGTCCATCTGCCCGGACAGGATGCTGAGCTGAACCGTGAACACCTCCTCCACCTCCACCTCCCCGTGGGGCAGCAGGCTCAGCCGGATGGCGCGTACCCCTCCCTGTCCGTCGCTGAAGTAGAAGGAGCCACTGACGGGCTCCAGGAAGTCCTGGTTGAGCGGTGGGAGGGGCTCCCTGCTGTTGGGGCCCAGGATGCGCCACGCCACCTGAGAGGAGAACAAGTGTTTGGGTTTAAGATCGATTAGGGCAGGTGATTAATAGGCAGGATAGTCGAAGGTTTTGGGTTTGAACCCCGATGTCCGCCGTCTGACCTGTTGCTGAAACCCCTACATGCTCCTGGATGAATGAATGACTCTTTATCCCTTTAGATAAAAGTGTCTGCTCAATCAATAAGTAGTGATTGTCCATACAAAAGTCAGGGAGTTTTATGTCAAAAGAGTTATTAAACAACCACTCTGTTGTCTGAATTGAGGCGGCCATAGCACAGGAGGTACAGCAGGTCGTCTGGTAACCGGAGGGTTTGTGGTTCGATCCCCAGCTCCTCATAGATAAGTATTTAAGGTGTCCCTGAGCCAGACATCTAACCCTGCACTGCTGCAGAAGAGCTGGCTGTTCCCTTGCACGGTGACACCGCCGTCTGTGCATAAATGTCTGTATGAATGGGGGAACGAGAGGCACTAATTGTAAAGAGTTTTGAGTGGCCAAAGTTAGAAATGCTATGTGCTAGTTACATGCTATTTGACTGCCGTCCATTAACCATGAACATAAGAGCGAGTAACAATGTTCACAGTGTTCAGTCTTACCGTTGCATTTCCTACGAGGCCCCCCGCTCTCTCCAGGACCAGGGTGAGCGTGAGCGTCGCGTTGGGGTTCCCCAAAGGAATGCGGCTTTCATTGAGGAAACGCACACGCCCGCTCAGGGAGTCACTCTTGGCGATGGTTACCCTGGCGACCGAGTTGGCACCCAGGACAGCTCCCCCGGTGGCTCGATACAGCAGCACCTCAAAGGTCTCAGCGGATTCACTGCAGGAGAAACATATACACATATTTGTGAAGTGTACAGAGATTTTTTTATTTAAAAATGATTTCTTTCCCCAACCACAGATACATTAGTGACAGTTACCAAAATCGGAAAAAAACTTTAGCGCTTGTTTGAAGGGTTGTGGGTGGGAAGAGGAATCATTTACATTATATGTTTTCATTCGTTGCTATGACTGTTTGTTGATGTATCTCCATATGTGGAATGCTTGTTGATGTACATGCATATTGCTTCTTTCTTTTTAACTAAAAATATTCAGCACTAAAAGAAGCCACAGCTTCCTTGTAGCACTGGTCCAGTCTGTACATACAGTTCTAGTAATCTCTCCACTCACCTGTCCAGGTCGTCTACGATGGTGATGTTGATGAGGCTGGCGTTCTGCCCATGGCTGAAGGTGACCGACCCATTGGACAGGAAGTAGTCCAGGTCTGGGGTCGCGCTCAGGCCCCTGGAGAAGTACTGAGCCGACACCTGTCCGTACTGACCCCCCGACCTCAGCACGGGGATCACCAGATACCCCGCATCCTCCTCCACTACCGAGGAAGATACACATTATAAAATAAGAAGAAAAGCATTGTAATAGGATTATACCTTCTTGGAACATAGTCGATAATAATAATCAAACACTGACAAAGACACTTCACCTATGATGTCGAGGTGGTCCGGGTGAAACGCCAGAATGCCCTCTGCGTTGTTGTTCTTCAGTATGACCACGGTGACTGAGGAGATGTTCCCTACTGTTGGAGGCAGATCCAACTGGAGCCCCGACTCCCTCACTGTGTAGTCCATGCCACTGACCAGCAGAGGGAGACAGAGTACACATAATGTTATTCCCCGACAGCACTTCTATTCAACTATTGTCAACACAAAGTGAAAAAAAGCAACGTCATACATTAAGCTACCATCATGGTTTCATTTATATCACAATTTCTGTCCCGTTTGCCGGTAGCGATCAAACCGCTACCTGACGTTGAGAAGCTCCACGCTTGTGATGTTGAGGTAAAACTCCTCGGGCCCTTCCGGTAGGACATCATCAAAGATGCGCAGCAGGACGTCCTGTGACGCCTGGCCCGGCGCGAACAGCAGCCGGCCGGACGCGGGGCTGAAGTCCAGCCCGCTGAACGCGGAGCCGCCTGACGTCATGTAGCTGACCGCCACTTCCCGCAGGCTGCCCCAGGAGCGGACCACCGTCACGTTCACCTGCGGAGAAAACGCACATTAGCATCGGGACTCATAGATGAGGAATTTGACATGATGAAATGGAGATGAATTGGTGGATGATGAGTTGAAGATGAAGAATCGGACGGGAATAAATGAAGACGATTAATTCCGGTCGATTGAACGAACGACGGTGACGATGAACCGGAAACGAAGGATCGAAGATGACGACTTGAGGATTCAACATCGGAGATGAAAACTTGGAGACGGCTAATTCAATATCAAGAATCCTCTCACCGTCCCCTCTTCCTCGGTGACGGCGATCTGCCGCTGGGAGAAGGAGAAGCGGCCGTGAGGGTGGTCGCTGGCTGCCATGGTGACCGTGGCGTGGCTCGCCGAGGGACTGACGTCCGAACCGGGCGTGGCGGGGGACAGGGTCAGCCGGTACACGCGCCGCTCCTCGGGAACGTCGTCGTCCAGCGCCTGGGAACACAGCAGGCGGGTTAGCACCTTTGGGTCGATCCCCGTGAGGCCGTGTGGGGGAGTGATGAGGTCATATGGGGGGGGGGGGGGGGGGGGGGGGGGGTTGCAGGGGGAAGTACTTGAAGGGTGATGCTGGCGACGGACTGGCCATCTAGCATGGTCACGATGCCGGAGATTCGCTCAAACTCGGACATGTCGGCGGGAGCGATGTTCCAGAAGAACTGGATCTCACCAAAGACCCCTGGCCCCCGCACAATGCTGGTGACACACACACACACACACACACTTTTAATTGCATCCACAAATTCTTAAACAAACCGAGAAAAAGTTAACAAAACATACACATTGGCATTGCATTTTGCTAGTTAAACATCTCCTGTGTACCTGACCACTGTGCTACCATTGTATCCCCTCTCAGGTTCACCAATGATAACGTCCCTGGAGGACTCTGCCACGCCCACCACTCCCAAAGCCCCTCGGTCTGCCTGGATGGTGATGGTGGCCAGACCTACAGTGTATATATATATATATATAGACATATATATCACAGTACAGGAGAGGGAAAAGGTCAACACAAATGTGGGAGTGTGGGTGGCTGGGTAGGAGGCAGCAGGTGTTAATCACCGGTCTTCTCTGGAAATCACAGTAGTATCAACACATTCACTGAGTGATTCTACTTCAACTAGATGAGCATGTCAAATAGATCAAATAGATAAGTCATCGCAGGACAAACACAGGTGTCGCTCATAACACTAATTGTGGGTCTACTTCTTATGTTCTGCTACTTTAATGTACCAGGGGCCGATCGGGCGAGATATCCGTATGATCAAATGTTTAGATTTAGCCTAAATGTTTACTTAATAAAAATGCGTTGCACCACACAAGCTAGTTGTTACGTAGCACTTAGTAGTTACTTAATATTTACACCTACCCTTAAGCAGGTGTAAACGGTGTATATTGTGACAATTGGTGCCAAAGATATATATGATGCCAAATGATATAACAAATGATAACCAATGTGCAGCAAGTCGTTCCCATGGAGAAACTCGCCTGCAATTTCTATCATCAGTTGTAATCAATTGCCAGGACACTAAATGTAATAATTACAAATATATTTGTAATCTATATTAACAGCACACACAAATGTTGAAATAGAAACTAAAGAGACAACTAAATATAATCGGGCGGAACAACTCTTCTTTGCTGCGAAACGGACCGAAGTGATTGAAATCTCAACGATCCACCGCTGGAGCAACGACAACAGGGCGAGCTGAGCTTCAGACTCTCCTGACGCACTGACCGGTGAAGGGGTCGACGACGGCACCGCTTGTGCCTGGAAGCAGCCGCACAGTGAAGCTCTCGTCTCCCTCCAGCGCAGAGTCGGCCAGCGCTCTTATCACAAAGCTCTTTGTGGACTCCGTCTGAGGGGGAAAAGTGTAGAAGACGTTGAAGTTGAAATCGGAGTCCTAATGTGTCCAGCGTGAGACTCATTTCCATTTCCCGGTACAGAATTCCTTAATAATAACCAGGCCTGGTTATTATTCACTTTCCTCAATTGAAATAGAAAAATTAAAAACGCATGCAAATATAATATATTTGTAATTGCCCTCATGGGGATCTCCCACACCTATGTCAACACGTACTCTCCCAAATTACAACGATGTATTCACCGAATTATCCTCCAGAAACCATGTGCTAATAACATAAGGCTATGCTCCGTAGTGCCGTACCTCCGCAAAGACAAGGGTTCCATTGAGAGGCGAGAGGTCGCCCCTGGCCAGGTCTTCCAGTTGCCATGCCAACGTCACCGCACCCCGGCCTCCTGTACTCCGGAGCACAGTGAGCGTCGCCACGGCAGCGGGGTCGTCTGTGAATTCGGGCTCGCTGACTGTAACCTAAATAGGGTTGATACGGATGTGATTGGCTGGTTGATGATGATGAGGTACAGTGATGGACACCTGGGCCATTACCACTCGCATTTAGCATCTCATTGGTACACAGCAGTTTCAAAGTTGACTCTTCTAGGACATTGACGGCTTATTTTGCACTTGATCAGACTTATATTTGAACATAAATACTACCTGGAAGTTAACAAGGTAAAAAAATATTGATTTTCACTAGAGGCTTAAGCTTTAAGTAGTATATATATCAACCTGGATGATATAAAGCAATAAGGAAGTTAAATTGTTGAACAACTAACCTTTTGAGGGAGCAAAAATGAAAGTGTTTATTAGAAGGGTTATTATGTCTGGACTAACTTCCTGGTTCTGGAATCCAAATCTTCCCAGAGGAGAGTCATTGGCCGGAATGCTGGCCGTCACCGACGTCACCTTCCCCAGCCGAGCTCCACCAATCACACGCAGCAGAGACACTGTGAAGGTTTCCTCGGGCTCCCCCTCATCGTCATCTATGATGGTGATGTCAATCGTAGCATCTCTCTTAAGACAAGGAAAAACAAATCTCTTTCTTTAACTTCATCCATCTTTCAAAATGTGGAGGAAATAACCATGAATGGGGTCATGTTTTGAGGACCCTTTTTTTTGAATCTTTTTTCATCTTGATTTCTGAGACGTCAGAGTCTTTCAGAGTCACTCACCTGTCCATCCTTTAAGGTGATATTCCCTGAGGAAGGGCTGAAGTCATCAAAGCTGGCCGTGATTGGCTGAGCCTCCCAGTAAACGACGACTCTTCCCTTTGTCCCGGCCAATCGCGCCACGCCAAGACGGAACACGTTGTCCGGCGGTGCGATCTCATAGGCCAAAACCCTCCCTGGGGCCTCCTGAAGATTAGAGGCCTCGAATTAGCAATCGAGCAACAGAGCGTTTGAGCAGCAAGCCAGAGGTTCATACTACTGAATAATGATGGCGTCCACTGGATACCCAGTACGATCTCAAAGTCTTTCCTGGTGCTGGTCATGTGACACCAACCTCAGACACGTTAAACTGCACTATTCCCCTGGGGTCGTCGTTCTCCGCGATGGTGACCTCCGCGACCTCCATGCCAGGCCTCTTCAGGCTGGGCCGGCCCGGTCCAGTGGAACCCCCGACCAGCTCCACGCTGCTGATGTTCACCAGGAACCTCTCTGCCAGCTCCGGGATATCGTCCTGGAGCGAAGAAAACACCACAATGCAAACCTATGCACGAAGGCGGGGTAGGTAAACATAGCTAATGTATGCCCGGTTTATAGTCGGCACATGTGCGCCTGTGGGTGGCCACACCAAACTTATTTCCCTTCAGAAAGGGACTCAGACCAACATATCGGCCAGCATACGCACTCAAACTCTCACATGTTTGGAGTCTAAGATTGACTAAACTCAAGCTTAAGGTTAAACCTGCTGATCGTGCACACAGCAGGGATCTTGAATCGGGAGCAGGCATGAGAATGGAATGTGCTTACCGGTGGTTGGAACACGAGAGTTTTAAAGTTCACTCTAGGCCGCTTGTTAAAGACAGAAACCATGCCCCCCCATTACCTCACGCCCACCCCCATTTCTAGCCTAAACACAACATAATTACCAGCCCCATTAGAGGGAGGTTTAACATGGACCCCAATGGACCCTGAAATGCGGCTGGGAGGAAGGGCGGGAAAGAAAAATGGACATGGAGAAAAACAGAGCAAACAGAAACGACTACGTATTTATAAAATGGGAGCGTTTAAAAAAATAAAATAAATAAAATAAAAAACTATTCATAGAGAAAGATTTCCTGGATGCATTGGCGTGTCGATGGGCACGTTTTATTATATATATATATATATATATAGTATACTTCATAATCACGTATAGTGAATAGCTGCAGTAGAAAATGTACATAGCGCAGGTTTAAGCCAGCTTCTTTCAACCGCGCTGTATTCAGTATTTACCGGCATGATGGTGAAGGTGACCAGGACAACGGTAGCACCGTCCACCATGACCACCGTGTCGTCCCTGGCGAGATAGTCCAGTCCAGCTGAGGCTTGATTGGCCGGGGGCTGTGATAGGGCTGGCCTGGTCTGGTAGTGGACCGCCACGGCCCCTGAGGAGCCCTGCTCCCTCACTATGGAGAGACTCACGTTGATCGGAGACCCTGGAGTAATTTGTTTGGGAAGAGGAGGCGGGGCATGGATTTTCCAATTAGTTTGCCATTTTCAATTTTCACGACAAACTCGACTTCACTGACACGAAGAAAGTGCGTTTTGGGTTAACAACTCCAAAAACAATGCTAAAGCCAAGACGCTAAAAATAAATGTTGGTTTGCATATTTGAGTAGAGCATGTGGGTCACAGTCATGTTGCTATGGACTAGGCCCGCTACCAAGACACAGATTTAGATAAATCCTCTCTTACTTCAAATCCTGGAAGCCACGAGTAACCCCCCCCCACCCGCCCTTTTACAGTAAATCCCAGCTTGTGGTTACCATGACAGCTCACCGAGAAAGAAACACAATCTAGAAAAACACATCAAACTCCTACGTTGACAGGACACAAACAAAAACAACCTAATGTTAAGACGGTTCATTATTTGACACACTGCATAGCCCGATGAAGCGTGCGAGTGCCGTGATGACCCCATTTTGTTTTGGTTTACGCATGCTGCCTCTAGGTTAGGTTAACTTAGGTTTAACTTGTGGATCCACACGCATGAGCGTAGCAGCGGCGTCCATGTCCTACCCGCTGGCTCCTGTACCCCGGTGAACAGGGAGTCCATGTGCCACCCGATCACCCCGTAGGGCGAGCCGTTGGCCAGGATGGTCAGGAGGGCGTGCGCCCAGCGCGGGTCGATGGTCGCCGCTTGCGCCGGCTCCTCCAGCCCCACGGTGGTGACGTCCATGAGCGTCACGGTGACGTGCTCCCTGACCTCTGCCACGCTGTCCGCCACCACGGACAGCGTGATGAAGGCCACCGATTGGCCCTCGGAAAATAACACCTGCAGGGAAATAAAAAGGGGTTGAAAGGGTTGAGATTTGTTATTCTGGTATTGTGACGCTAAGTCTTCCTTATTTAAAGCTGCACTATCTACGTTTCCCCAGCCTCTAGTGGTTTGAGTTGTAACTACAGCAGACAGTTACTGTCGTCTGAGATTCGCCATGATGGGGTGAGGGGCAAAAGTGGAACAGAATAAATGTATTTATAGAGAAAAATTCCCTGGATTGACATGTTTTATCCTTGCTAACTTCCTAGTTCCTATATTTTTTTATCGAGTAAATGGCTGCAGTGGAAAAGTTAGATAGCGCAGCTTTAACTAAGATTTTATTAGGAAATTTGGTTTGGAAAAGAAGTTCCCAGATGGGCTGTCTCACCACTCCCGAGGTGGGGAATATGTCTGCCAGACTGCCGTTAGCGGCCCAGTGGACTGTTAGTCTGCCGAAGGACCCCCTCCTCCTCTCCACCCTCAGAGAGATCACGTTATTCTGCTCCAGCTCCTCCACCTCCATGTACAGAGACTCCTGCACAGAGACAGTGGGAAAGTCTTTCAACCATCACATTCAAATACATTTGCAACAACAACTCAAAGAAAAAAACACACACACACACACCTGTATTACATACATCAAATTATACTTAACACCCACTGTGCTAAGACAAAAGAAAAAAAGAAAAAGATAATTCCCCCCAAAGAGAATCTATGACCCTGTACCAGGGCAAAGCCGATGACTCCATGGGCGTCATCATTGGTCGGGATGATGACGGTCACCTGACCGCCAAAGCCAATCTCGGCCCCGCCCTTGGGATTCTTCAGAACAACCCGGAAGTACTCCTCCCTCTCTGGGATGTCATCGTCTAGTACGTTCACCGCTATCTCCAGCTCACTGTCGCCTGGTGCGAAGCGCAGCTCGCCGTGACTGCATCAGAGGAAGGAGAGAGGAAATAATCTTAAGAGGCACCATGGTTTTCTACTTTTGCGTTTAGTCCAGTTCGTTTTCCTGAATGTCATCCGGTTGTAATTGGATGTCGAATCGATTCATGAATATATGAATGAAGGACTACATAAATAAGACACAACACAACTACTTCAGAATCAGAAATCAGAAATAGCCAGGTAAGTTGGCACTGAATTTCGAAGCAGAGAACAAACAAAATCCAAATCGGCACCTGGGTATAAAGTCGGACTGGTTGGATACGGAAGTGAACTGGTAGAGAGTGGAGCCGGTGTCCCCGTTGGAGGCCAGGAGGGTGATTGAGGTGCTGAGCGATGTCACGGCCAGGGAGAGGAAGTTGAGGGCCGCAGGGGCCCGCAGCACCAGGGAGAATCGGCCCAGCTCAGACCCCCAGGAGTAGAGGGACGAGCTGTTACTGCCGGCCAAGAGCACATAGGCTAGCGGACGGGGACACACACACACACACACATACATACATACACAAAGTGTGAGATAAATGTGTAATAAAAGCATTTTGTTAATCATTTAGACAGCAAGGCTAGTTTAGATTACCATTGCACATTGATGTACCATGTATGAATGCTGCTGCTTAGTAAGTGTATTTACGTACTAGTTCCTGAGGGAGGGGCGAAGGGGTGGATGGAGGTGAGGTCAGGGTGGAGGAGAGACTGAACCAGCTCAGGCTGAGCTTGCCCTGAAGCCCACAGAAACACTTCACAGGATGGACTAGGATCTGGAGAGAGCAAACACACACAAATGTTTATACTACATTCTTTAAAACTATTGCGACATAGTAATGTTGAGTTAGGAGGTCCTCTCTCTCTCTCTCTCTCTCTCTTACTCTCTCCCTCTCTCTCTCTCCCTCTCTCTCCCTCTCTCTCACACACCCAGCACTGACAAATTATAGCGTCTAAACATCCATCTATGGTTCTCCTCTCTTTGGAACCACAACCACTGAATCAGCCCCTTGCTGTAAACTACAAACAGCTAGAACCCTCCAGTCTTCAGACATGATCATCAAGCTGAAACAAACTTTAATTAAATGACCGCCATGTCCATAATGGCCTTTGTCAGTTAGTTGGAATTACAGTGAATTAGTTGTTTTTTTTTGTCTCCAAGGAGATGCATATTATTTTTTTCTCTCTGCCTCTCTGAACATTTGCCAGTTGATGTGAGTAGGCCCCACCACCGCCAACCACACAATCCACTCAATGTAAACGGAGAATATGTACTTAAAATTGCTCCAGCAAATTGCAAACATCCGTAGCCGTACATGCGTGGATCAGGTCTACAGGAAGCATCGGCATTTGTGAAGATATCTCTAAATGCTTGTGTCCACATGAAAGTCCATTATAGAAAACATCAATATACTACAAGACTATATTATACTTTACAATTCAATACAGATAACCACTTAACTACAACAGTTATGTGAACATAACTGAACATAAAACAACTGATATCTGGGTATTGCCAGCAAGGACCAGCAAAAGAGTTTGAATTTCGATTTGACTGTTCGAGCGTAAACGCGGTCGGCGTCTCTTATCACCGTTGATGACGACGAAGAGGAGGGTGACTCCCACGTTCGTCTGGATGACCTCCACCTGACGGGCTCTGCTCTGCAGTGGGAGGCGCTGGGGGTCGTTCTGGAGCCTTCCACTGGCCCACCGGTGTATGAAGCAGCCGTCTAAGGGCGTGTCTACGCAGGTGACCAGGTAGGAGGAGGAGGAGGAGGAGGAGGAGGAGGAGGAAGAGGAGTGGGAAAACAGCGGCGAAACGCTGACAACGTGCTGACGAGGTCAAGGGTCTGGAGGAGAGCGAAGAACGTGCCGGTGCGGACGAAAACCTGGAGCGAGGAAGAACAAGTAAATGGCAAAGTTAACAAAGAAAAACAGACACACAAATGTTGAGAAATCTGCAGTGAAAATGTCAACGGGATTCAACTTCTTGGTCATTTGGGATCTTGAGATACAGTGGAGTTGTCGTTAACAATGTGGTGTTGCCAGTCTCACTTGGCTCGAGGCGATCAGATAATCGGTGTTTTCAACCGAGAAGTGTTTCACATCCAGCGCGTCAACTCCTAGGGTTTGCTCCTAGAGATGAGAGAAAATGCGACACAAAAGAATTAAACAGCCTTTTTTTGTATTTTGAATATAATGAACATCTGATGCTTAGCGCTTGAAAAGACACCTAGGCCCATAAGAACACTAACATTACAAAATGTGTATTTATTAGATGAACACGAATGCAATGCAATATTTACCACTGTGATATTGAGGTCTCGCTGCAGTCTGAAGATGCTGAGGTTGGCAGCAGGGGTGAAGGGGGACCCACTGTGGGTGATGGCTATGAAGGTGGTGCCATTGACTACAAACCCCACGCAAGAGCTGGGCTCCTGGATCCTGACAGACTGTAAAACACCAGACAGCGGAGGAAGGAGTTTACAGTGGGGTAGAGAATTCATTGGGTCATTCAACAGCTTTTGTTCTTTTCATCATTTATTCAATAGCATAGTATAGTGTAGTAGTTAAGTGTAGCATAGCCTAGCACATTATAGAATAGCATAGTATAGTAGTGTAGCGTAGCGTAGCCTAGCACAATATATCATAGCATAGCATAAAATAGTAGAGCAACATAGTATGGCATTGAACAGCGTAACAAGATATAGTATAGATGGAATGTCTTTAAAGTCAGAGTAGCTACTCTACCTCTATTGGAACAAACACCCCTTGCCAGCTGTAGAGAGTGGCGAGTGTGTGGGGGGACCCGACAGAGGGGGTCCTGTCCAGTCTCATAGCCAGAGACGAGGCCTCTTCTGGGATGGAGCACCATGCAGAGGTGGGATGATCCTCAAAGTCTTGATACACACCCATCACTGGAAGATTTCCCTCTGCAAATAATGCACAAAAAAAGTAATATAAATAAAATTTGAAATTTCAATATGTAAACACAAAGGAGTGAAATAAATGAGTCGTAAAATGAATAGAAAATATATTGGAACTATAAAAAGCATACAGTATTGGAGTCAGCTCATTAGGCATGTGAAATTACAGTGATAGATGAATGGAGATTGAAATTAAAGAAAAAAGCTATCTTACCAGAACCGATAGCAGTATCTGCCTGTGTCTCCCATTCCACACTGACAGCCGTCTCCAACCCGTTACTGCGAGACACGGTCAGGAAAACTGGTGTGCCATCCTCATGGGCCACCACTTCTGAATGAGTTCTATGCACAAAGAATACCACAAAGACAATTCATATAAGTAACATGTGTGGCCGCCTCATTGTAGACATGGTCAACTGGAACTGAAATGCGGGTACAAAACTTATTCGTATTGAATACCAGTTTTCAAAGCAATGGTTTTTATTGGGGGGTGGGGGTCCCAGATCCCTCTTATGGTGATTGGAAGCTCACCTGTTCAGGGTGGGTCCGATACGGAAGAGCCCGGAAGGGGCCAGGTTCTCCAGGACGGTGATGAATGTCTGGAGCTGCTCCCCCAGACGAGCTCCTCCTGTGGGGCTGAACAGGCTCACCGTGAAGGTCTCGTTGGACTCTGGCTCAGCGTCCAAGATCGCCCAGATCTCCAAGGTCTGGAACAAAAACACAACAAAACAATTGACACTTATGACAAAACCAATGATTTTTCTGCCACAAACACAACCAAAAAGGAATTTCCGCTAATACTAGACATCTTTCTTCAATGGCCTAAGTAGCCCTTGTGGTGCGTCTCTCTCATGTAGATCTATTATACTGCAGCAATACATAACCTAAATGGGTTCTGTGACGTCATTTTGTCCTCCTATGTGCTAATTTGCACAGTGAAGAGAAACAGGAACGTGGGTTAAAAGAGAGAGAATGACCCATAGGACTGCAGGTCAGAATCGCACGTCCTCTCAAGACTTTTCCATTTTCACAGCCTTTTGGTTGTGAGCCACTGTACTGTGTGCACGGGTGTATTGTGTTTGCCTGGGTAGAGTTACCGAGTTCTGTAGAGTTCTGGTTATATAATGTATATGATCTATGTGTGGGGTGGGAATGGCATTGTATTCCATCTGCCTGCCTGTTTACTTCATATTACATTAATTTAATTTGCGTGTATTTAGTTTGAATAGTAAGCCCATTGCATTGACCTGTGTATGAAATGTGTACAATGGTTCTCAGCCCCAATAGTCGATCTATTGTTAAGTCTCCGTTGCGGGTCTTACGGATGAGCAGACCGCGCCCTTACTTTGACGCGGACCCCGTTCTCCAGAACCACGGAGCCCTGCGCTGGCCTCAGGTCGGCCTCGGCCAGGCTCCCGTTGGCGTCCGTGACGGAGAACTGCACGGTGACCGTGCCGAAGGTGCCCTCCTCCGGGCTCCGCACCACGGCCAGCGTGGCCACGCTCTCGCCGGGCCCCGACGCGGACGTGGGCTCCCTCAGGAGCGCGTGTTGGCTGCCGTTGAAGGAGAGGACGCCGTGCCCGTCGTCGCTGGCCATGATGCTCACCGTCGCTACGGAGACACGCGGCACACGAGTACGATGTTGTCACAGAGCTTTGGGATTGTTCACCATGTGTGGTGTCGGTCGAGTCGGGGCAAGAGACAAAATAAAGAAACAACAGCTCTAGTTTGTATTAAGTGGGTGTTAAGTTGTGCTTAGTCATGGGAACCGAACGTCTTTTGGAAGTCTCCTACCGGTGGTGTTGGTTCCTAACTCCAGGCCAGGAGAGGGCTTGGAAAGAATCAGCTGAAATCTCTCCGGTCCCTCCGGAATACTGTCATCAATGATCTGCACCTCCACGAATTTATGCCTTTCACCATCCACGAAATGGAGCATCTGGACACACACATGATGTTTATTCAAAGAGCAAATGTTGATCGTGTGGCCACGAATTTGTGTATGGACACACATGGATCCACACTGGCGCTGTGTGTATGAATGATTGTGTGTGTGTGTGCTTGTTTGTGTGTGTGCGCGAGCATGTATGTTAGTGCATATGTGTGTGTGTGTGTGTGTGTGTGTGCATGTTAATGCATATGTGTGTGTGCATCCGTGTGTGTGTGTGTGTGTGGGTGTGTGTGTGTGTGTGTGTGTGTGTGTGTGTGTGTGTGTGTGTGTGTGTGTGTGTGTGTGTGTGTAGGTGTCCATTTATGTGCGTGTGTCTGACCGTTTGGCTAATATTGTAGTCCAGTCCTTGCTGGGCTTCCAGGTCGGGAGCGTGTATGGACAGGGAGACATTCCCATGGGTGCCCCTGTACCTGTAGGCCACCAGAGACAGCACCCCCTGCGTCTCGTTTACCTCAAACCTGTAAATCCCAGTCACATGGAGGATTTGGCCAAATTATTTCAAGTCAAGGGTCTTCTTGTTACCTCTGATTGTATTGGTTGTCAAAGCCTTTGGGATTTTACATTTGGTCATTATTATTTTCTAGCGGGGCGTGAAGGACAGCAGAGGGTTCACTTACATGGTATTTGTCCATTCGATCACTCCTCTGATTCCATCGTTGGCGTCGATGCTAATTTCTGCCACTAAATCGTTTGTGTCTAGGACAAAGACAGAAAACACAAATACACAATAAAAAAGTGTATTTTATTATTTTGGACTACTATGTACTCATAGCACCTCGTTGCTTTTGCTGGGACTGGAGCGGCCATGTGCTTCTGTCTTCTACAGCGCAAGCATCTACAATACGGTAGGCCGCGACGAAGGGGGACAAGCCGGGAGGATTTAAACTTCCTTCATGCTACATTTGAAACTGGGGTTTATAACTGAGCAACATGTCTACCATAAGTGGCCCCAGCGCTTGAGAAATCACCTCTTTATGTGCGGACTGATTTATGACCTACTCCCCCCTCTCTGAGTAGTATCCCCCCCCCCCCCATTCTCCTGGCCCTACACACCGGGAGGCCGGCTCAGGGGGCCTTAGCTTGGCTTACCCTACGCTCACCACACTGTGTGCTATTCAGCGCTACCACCGAATCCCCAGGCTTCCTCAATCACTGAAAGCATCAATCTTACCATTCCAAACCACATAATGAGCGCTTCCAAGAGAGAGAAGAGGGGGAGGGAGAGCGGGAGGGAGGCCTGTGTGTGTTTACTAAAAGACCTCTCCAGCCAGAGCCAGAACCTTGTAGTATTATGGGAGTCTCCCAGTGCAGCAGGGATCTCAGTACCTATTCTGCCCATTCAACGCTTTCTAAAATTAACCTCCCATTCAGACATCGGGCTGCGGTGTGGGATTATGCAAAAGCGGCGGTTGCTGCTAAACCTTTTGGCTGTAATCTTTCTGTTATATTTGTGTTAGAGTTACGGTAAGGGAGTTCAAGCGTGAACTACGCAAGCCGTTTTTACGGGCAAACGTTGATATTCATGTTACCTGACAGAGTGCAACGCACAACCTCTACTCGACACAAACGCAAAGAGGAGAGAAATTCAAAAGACAAATCAGACAATGAGAGGGGTACAAATAAAGTAGATACAATCTGTACAGAAAAGCACAAAACCAGATCAAACAACGCAACAGCGAATCAATCAAAGCCATTTCCAATACGTAAAAAACAAAAAATAAAAACAACATGTACCTAGTCTTGCTAGGGTTGTGATGAGAACAGCGGACGTAATATTGACCAGGAAGAACTCCTGCAACTCTGGAATATCGTCCTGGGTGGTGGGAAAAGGAAAGGTTCATGGTGGTAAAACCAGACTTTTTCATGTATACATCTTAAGGAACAAAAAGGGCAATGCTTGCTTACGTCCAATATGGTGACAGGGATGGCCACGGAAGTCTGTCCCATTTGGAGCACGACAGAGCCGGTGGCGGAGACAAAGTCCTCGCCAGGCTCAGCGAGAGCCCCTTCCACCTGGGACAGGTTCGTGAGGGACCCTCTGATGACCTCGTAAGAGATGTTCACTGCTCCTGCACAGAGAGCATGAAGAGAGTAATAAAAAAATATATATATATATTCATTTCATTAGCATTGTATCTGTTAATATGAATATACATATTTCTGTCCTTACTTTTCTATTTCTATGGGCGAGATACTTGTATGGTGTTTCTTAAGTCTCACTTGCACACAGTATTATTTTTTTTACTAATGCTTCCGTCTTTGAAACCATTCTGTTGTGCAAACCAAAACAGAAACCTACGACTGAAGCTACAGTATCGACCGCATCCACGCCTCCTCCACACCAGGGCTCACCAACCTGAGGTCCCGAACTCTCGGTTGACGTAGACGTAGAGCGTCTGGTCGCGCTCCTCCACCGTCACGTGGCGGGAGGACGCGGCGATGCTCAACATCCCAAAGGGCACATCGCTGGTTTCTATGGTAACCACGGCCTCCGCGCCCTGAATGTCCAGCACGGCTTGGCCTGTCACTGGAACCCCTGTGTGGCGAGTGCGGGAAATTGACAGATAATGTGAAAAGAAAAAAAATCTACAAATCGGAACGATGCTGATTAATGAGCTTTATTTATGAAGAGATTTGTGAGCTAATCCAGGGGCCGGTCATTGAGAAAGACAACAGTTTGATTACCAAACGTGCGTATGTTGGACAACGCCACTCTGTATTCATCTTTGTCCTCTGGTGTGGCATCATCAAGAAGCTGCAGCACAATGGTGCCATTCAGCTCTCCCTGGGAAGAATGTGGCTATTATTAAAATCCTGATTGATTACATGTACACAATAATACAAAAAGCATGCTATGAACTGAAATCCATCATTGACATCAGCCCATAATTGAGCCGTCTGCTAAGACTCCGTGACATGATGAATGTACAGCAACAATGTCCACGCAACAATGTGTGCCCCGCATTCAACTGCACATTGTGTTTCATTTGATTCATTTAGTCAGCATCTAATTAGTGTTTCGTCAACTATTTCATTTGGCTGGGTATTTGGGCATTTTCAGTGGAGCCCTGGGTTAAGACGTACTAGCCTGACGAAACCCTAAAATCAAGCCTTACATTCCTCTGATCCTGTGCGCAGGATGCTTTTACCTGAGTGAAGAAGAGCGTTCCTGAGGTTTGGGGGAAGGTTCTGTCCACCATGGGACCCTGGATGGACCAGCCTACCGTGACGTTGCCTAGGCCAGGGGCCGTCCTCATCACCAGCAAGGACAGCTGCTCTCCTGAAATGCAAAGCAATGAGCATTCAGTTCCATAGATCCAGTATTTGTTATGTGTTGAAACAAAAAGAATGGTTTCGACATTTCAGGTCCCATTCACGTTTGAACGTGCATCTGAGCTGTGTCATTTTGAAAGTTTTGTTGTAACATCATTTTATATATTATTTTACACGTACAGATGCATCGTCAAATCGTGCTAATAACATTTGACGAAACTCCCTCCCTCGTTCCATTGATGTGCGGTGTAAGGCTATACCTGGGGGGGGGGGGGGGGGGGGGGTCTTTAGTGTTTCGCTGCTGTCTCATGCATACACAACAACAGTCACGGTGACACACTGCCCCCACTCACCGTGTTCTGCAGCGGCATTCCCTTACACTTACACTCAACGCCGAGTCTCTCCTATGTCGTTCGCAAGGGGGGGGGATGAGAGAGAGTGCAACTGCACGTGTCCATCCTAATTCAAAGCGGGCTTCAGTGCCAAGTCACGTGAAAGCAGATGCTTTTAACTAATAATAATAATAATAATAATAATACATTGAGTTTGTACAGCACATATCTCGAAGCGCTTCACAGGTAAAAGACTACGGTTTATGAAAATGTATATAATAAAATAGAAAACGTAAAGATAGAAAAAGGCGGAATACAAGGGTGCACCAGAAGGCTTGCCGGTAAAAAGGTTTAAGATGAATAAAGAAAAATGCAAATCAAAGAATACAATAAATTACAAATAAATAAAAAGATAAAAAGGGGGGATAAATCAAGGGTGAGCCGATATACATGTGCTCAGACATGCCACTCACATCACACACATCCCAAACATCGTAAAGGAAAGAGCAGTGCAGAGAGACAATCCCTCCACCCTTCCTTTTCGTTTGTGTTTTCTTTGTGTCTTTGGGTGCTGAGAAAAGCTCTATATAACTCCAATGCATTATTAGGGCACCCACCCTCTCTGGTGGCGATGGAGCGCGAGGCCGGGTGGAAGCCCACTATCCCGCCAACGTTGTCGTTGGCCAGGATCACTATGGTAACGGTGTCGGAGCTGGGGAGGATACGGCTGCCCCCCTCGGTGCGGACCAGGCCGATCATGAGGCTCTCGCTGTCCTCCGGTACGCTGTCGTCCCGGATGACCACCTCCACGGTCTTCCTGACGTCGCCTGTAAGCCAGAGAGGGAGGGTGGGGGGAGGCCGAGAGGGAGAGGTGGGGGAGGCAGAGAGGGAGAAGGGGGGAGACAGAGAGGGAGAGGCAGAGAGGAAGAGGGGGGGAGACAGAGAGGGAGAGAGGGGGAGGCAGAGAGGGAGAGGGGGGGAGGCAGAGAGGGAGAGGTGGGGGAGGCAGAGAGGGAGAAGGGGGGAGACAGAGAGGGAGAGGCAGAGAGGAAGAGGGGGGGAGACAGAGAGGGAGAGAGGGGGAGGCAGAGAGGGAGAGGGGGGAGACAGAGAGGGAGAGGGGGGGAGACAGAGAAGGAGAGGGGGAGAGGAAGAGGGGGGGAGACAGAGAGGGAGAGAGGGGGAGGCAGAGAGGGAGAGGGGGAAAGACAGAGAGGGAGAGGGGGGGAGGCAGAGAGGGAGGGGGGAGACAGAGAGGGAGAGGGGGGGAGACAGAGAGGGGGAGTAACAAAGAGGGACAGGAAGAGACAGAGGGAGAGGGAGAGAGACAAAGAGGGACACAGGAAGAGACAGACGGAGAGATGGTAGCAACGATAGAGTTATAAATAATCAATAAATCAATCAAAAGCGCGTGCATGCACACACACACACGCACACACACGCGCGCACACACACAAAGCCCCAGTATCTCCATCACATAGCTCATCTCAAGCTAAAGTTCTTCATCTCGCAGCCGTTCTGTTTGCATACCGTCGGCAAAGGTCAGCGTCCCCCCGCTGGCCGTGAAGTCGTCGCCTGGGGTGGCTCCTCCCCCGACAAACCCCCACTCCACGGTCACCCGGCCCAGGCTGCCCCCTCGTCTCTCTATGACCAGGGCCACCGTCCCGGGCTCCTCCCTCACCTCCAGGCGGAGGCCGTCCTCCGTGGCGTTGGGGCTCAGGCTGTATATCAGGAACACCCCGAAGGAGTCCCCGTTCATCGCTATGGTGACCACCGCCCTGCGCGGCTGGCCAATGGAGGGCCTGTTCTTCTCGGCCACGGTCAGGTTCACCAGCTCTATCTTCACACGGTGAACATCGCAAAATGTCACGGGCGGTCTATTTATTATAGTTTTGACAGGAATCAATGTCAAGTCATTAAACGCTCAAGAAAATAAAGCTCTTTAAACTTCAACATATCAGTCCATTTTAGTTTTGTTGCCAAAGAAAACCTGCGGAGTGGACTCAGCGGGTCAGATTTGACTCAGTATTGAAGTCGGGTGGGGTAGACCAAATAAAAGGATTTAACTTGGAAATATTTTGAATAATATGTAATTACATAACCCCCCAAAGCAAGCACTTGTTGTATCTAACTGTAGGGTTATGAGAAAGGTAATCCAACACTGCATTTGAACAGAGCATGAAATAAGAGGGAACGCTCCTCTCCAGGTTATTTCCATTATTTCGAATTAGCAGGGAAACCGACACAATATCTCAATGACATCGTCAAAATAAAAGCCCTTCGCCCATTACAACTTCTGCATACCCCGAGGATCTCGACGGCGAAGCTCTCGTCCACCTCGGCCAGCTTGTCGGTGAGGATGGGCACGGCGAGGTGAGCCGTGGCGCGGCCGTCCTCCATGAACCCGCGTTGGGCCGTGACCGCGGTGTAGTCGCTGCCCGGCACCGCCCGGCGGCCGAGCAGCGCCGCGACCGCCGTGGCGTTCCTCCTGTAGGTGACGGCCTGCGTGGGCGCCGCCCCCTGCGCCGTCCCGGAGGTCGCCCAGGAGCACGACGCCCGTGGCGGCGGCGGCGGCCCCGTCGCCAGGGAGAAGGCCTGGCAGGCCGGCTCTCTCAGGCAGGCCGCGGCGCAGGCAGCCAGAGGGTCCTGGGCGCCAGTGAGGTTGAACTCCCCTCCTGTAGGCGTGAGGGCACCGGGCAGGGGCGGGCCGTAGTACAGCAGCAGGTTCTGGCCCTCCGCCTGGGCCAGGCCCACTAGGTCCACCTCCGAGGTGCTGTAAAGGATCTCCACGCGGCCGAAGCTACCGCCGCTGGGATTAGAAACGGAAGAAGAGCGAGAGAAGGATTTTTGGGGACGGTAGGACAGGAGGGAGTGTATGATGTGTTGTATATTTTGCCAACGCTTTCATCAAATGTCAAATGATTTGCCCGAATGTATCGGTATGATTTAATCCACTTGACTCGCTCTCCCATAAATCTAGACTGATGGGGTGACCTACCTTCTGCGGACCGTGATATTGGCCATATAAATTCCGTCCAGGGGCTCCTGAATGCGGTACACGGCCTGGTCGAAGAACACTGTCCCATAAGGGTTGTCGTTAGCAGGCACTGTGATGTTGACCGAGGTTTCCCTGCCTAGACTTCCACCATTACTGGCCCCGGTCAGCTCCACCTTTATAATCTATTAAAATATAGAGAGAAAAAGAAAAACGGTCAGTGCAAAGCCGATTGTTGCCTTGTTACCGTGGTAACTTCATCATCCTCACATCATCGGTATTGGCCGATGTTACGAATTAGCCCAAGCATATGAATCAACACGATAGCAAGTGAAGATCTCCTAATCCATCGCGAACCATCGAACGTAATGGTTGGACGTCGAGTGCCCGTCACTTCTTCCACTGACTGTAACCCGGTTACCTTAGTGGTAACCATGTAAGCACGATAAGGAGTACGTTAACAACTCAACTGGATGACTAATAAGCTTGCTCTGCCTAACCGTGTTTCCCTGTATGTATGTATGCACGTAAATGTCCTGTGAGCAATGGAAATGACAAACGGTACACGGCGCAAAGGAAACGCACACTGCATTGCGTTCCTCCGCGTTCCCTTGATCCTTGCGTTAAAAGAAACAAACGCCGCCACGCACTCATACGGCATACGTTATTCCCCTTGCCTCGGTGATCTCAGGTACGTCGTCAGCCAGGACCTCCACCCTGAGCGTCTTCCTGGTCTCTCCCGGTGCGAAGCTGACCTCCCCGGACACGGGTCTGAGGTCCCCGATGGCGGGCTGCCCGTTGACGGTGGCGCGCCACTGGACCGCCACGGTTCCGATGGTCCCGGCGTTGCGGCCGATGGGCAGCGTCACCTCGATGGAGCCCGACACGGGCTCCTCGAGGGTGACCGGGGCCGCCTGGAAGACTAGGGGAGGAGAGGAGGAGGAGGAGGAGGAGGAGGAGGAGGAGGAGGAGGAGGAGGAGGAGGAGGAGGAGGAGGAGGAGGAGGAGGAGCGCATAAAGGACAGTGTGAGCAGAAACATAAGCAAAGGTTCTCTGTAACTCTGCAAGTCAATGGAAGCGGCTAATAGAAAGCAAATGCTAACCCAGCAAACGCCCCTACTGGACGCACAACGATGAATATGGAATTTAACAACTCGTCAGATTCTGGGTAAGATAGGCAAATGCCAATTTACAGATACCTCGGCATATTCCTTTTATTGTTAGGAGTTAGACATTGAGTGTTTAAGATTTAGGAGTTAGGGGTTAGGAGATTAGGAGTTAGAGATCAAGTGTTAGGAGTTGGGGATTAGGGGGTAGGGATTAGGGATAAAGGGTTAGGAGTTAAGGGTTATTGGTAAGGAGGAGTCAGGGGTTAGGGGTTAGGCCAGGGCTTAGGGGTTAGTAGTTAAATAGAGAGATTGACCAAAACAACCTGATTTCACAGGTGCGTCAATCTAAGAAAAACCGCAACCCAAGTGTTGCCACACTGACCAAAGGCCCCGAAGGGGTCGTCCGAGGGCAGTATGGTGATGATGGTGCGCGTGAGCTCGCCCAGCACGGCTCCCCCGGTGGTCTGGTTGATGAGCTCCAGGAGGAAGCTCTCCTCCAGCTCCGGGAGCAGGTCGTTGATGATGTAGATGGGGACGGCCTTGCTGGACTCTCCCTCCAGGAGCACCACGTCTGTGGAGGCCACGCTGTAGTCTTCACCTGCCAGGGAGAGAACCCCGGTGGGGTTAACACTACCATGACATGCCCAGGCAGAAACACACACTTGTACTGACCTATTTACATTGATCTGTTGCCTCTGACATATAACTCTTCTCTTGTCTTGTCTTGTCTGTGAGTTGTTTAGATGTTAGAGAGAGAAGTCTTTTAAGTCGTGCGCATGCACTGGGTAAGCTGCAAATAAATTGCCCTTCTTGGGATAAATAAAGTTGTCCGAATCTGAACACAGACGGAATACTGGGAACAGTGAAACTTTACGGAGTTAATCGAGAGAGGCGTTTAGGATTTGATGCACAAACATGCGCAACGCACGCGCAAGCATGCGCAACGCACGCACACACACCCGCCCCCTCTCCCAGATGAGTAGCAGCGCCAAGCACCACGGCGTCAGCTGGCCACTTACTGACTGTGGCGGTGATCGGCACGGCTCGGAACTTGACGGAAACGTCGGCGAAGATCCCCCCGGTGCGCGTGACGTTGACGATGGGCCCCACATAGTCCTCGGCAACCCGGACGGAGGGCGCGGACAGCTGGAGGGTCCCGAAGGCGTCGTCGCTGGCCTCCACTATGACCCGGGCCACGGCCTCCGCCCTGGGGCCCAGACGTGGAGAGTCGACGACTGGTGCAGGGAAAGGATCCAATGATTTGATTGAAAAAGAAACAGGATGTTAAAACGTACAATATTCAAGACATACCACAGAGGGATGCATACACTACACACCTGCCGAATGTCTTGTCAGAAAAACGTCAGAAAGTGTTTTAATACACGTCTCGTTGTCAGCTAAGAAACTCAGACTGGAGGGGTGTGGTCTGAATTCCGACCCCCTCGCTATTTTGTGTAGTTTGCTGCTTCCTCCAAGTCCAAAACACAGTCAACAGGCACTGTCGCTGCAGCGCGGGTTACAAGTCAAGTATGCTAAATATGAAATGCACTTCTGTTCTCATTATATACTAATAAATATAGGATGTTTGTGCTCCGACTAATTGCTATTTTGACCCTTCGTTAAATGTATTGAATGTCTTACTGAGCCTCTCCTGAGCTGCCTCAATGATGTGAACGCTGGTCAGCTCCACAAACACAGACTCGTCCCTCTCTGGGTCCTCGTCGTCCAGAATCTGGAGGCTGATGTTGGCCTCGCTCTGATTGGCCAGGAACACGGCCGAGTCAAGGAGGGGCACAAAGTCCCGCCCCTCACTGGCCCTGCCCACCCCAGGGGTCCTAAAGGGCGCTGGGTCCGCCTCACGCAGAGTCTGATAGGTCACGCGCACCTGTCAACATGGCGTAAACATGACATCACTGGATTCAGTGATGATATCTATCTATATTCACATTCTTCCCTCTGCACCATAATTGCACATCTCAATCCGTACCTCTGTCTAATATCGAATGTACAGAGTTGCTATAATTGTACAATGTTCTATACCGTTTTTCTGTGTTCGTACTTGTTTACTATAACCAAGTCAAACTCGTTGCATGTGGATCCCTTGTGTGCTCACTAATTCGGCAATTAAACGGAATCAGATTCTGATCCATATTCTATCCTCTCCCCCCCCCCCTTCTGTTATAACAAGTCGACGCACCTTTCCCATCAGGCCTCCCCGTCGACGGATGGTGAGGCTGACCGCGGCGTCCGCCTCCGGCAGCCGGAGCGACCTGCTGGCGTTGGCGAAGACAAACGCCCCGTAGGGGTCGTCGCTGGCCAGCACGGTCAGGGTGGCCGCGGTGCGCTCGCCCAGGCGCCCGTGGGAAACATTCACCAGGGTGACGTTGAAGCTCTTGTCCAGCTCGGGCACCTCGTCCTGGGCCACGCCGACGAAGAAGCTCTGCCTGCTCTGGCCCACACCGAAGGTGACGCTGCCAGAGATGCTGACCAGCTCCCCCGCAGCGCCGGGTTCGGCCTCCCAGTACACGGTCACGTTGGAGAGGTCTCCGAAGGAGCGGTCCACCTAGGCGGGGGAAGACATTACGCTATTCAGTTCAATATATTGAAAGCGTTTTCAATATTTGAGCGGTTGTCACTGAACACGCACATCTTGGATACAAAACAACGGCTAAATATATAGACCGTTGTGGGGAGTGTGTGTGGAGATGGCTGGTTTGACCTGTGCACACTGATTACTCAATGTGCAACAGGTGTGCAGCCTCACCCAGCCCCAGAGTCCAATCAGACTCGGCCAGGTGAGACCAGGTGAGACTCGGCCATCATCCACACACACTCCCACAACCGTTTTATCCAAAGTGCCTCTTGATACTGGAAGAGTGCATACAGCGTTAGCCTGGGAGCTCCACCAGTTGAGCTAGACTGGGAGGTTCCTCTCCCGGTCCATTGTGGTGTATACGTCAGCGCGTTTTTTACCTGGAAGAGCACGGCGCTCCGCCCGTCCTCTGGCTCCGTGCCGTTGACGGTCAGCGAACCAGGGCTGAGCTGGAAGACTCCGTGGGCGTCGTCAGAAGCAGAGATGGTCACCGTGATGTGGGCGGCGACCCCCAGATTGGCTGTCGACGACACATTGGGAAACATTTTAAAACAACTGTTTGTTGTCTATTTCGATTGACGTGACCAAAGAGTTTAACACTGCTCATTGTAAGGAGGAAATATAAGGACAAACATGTTTAAATATTACTTTAAACAAACACGTTTAAATAGTTACAACGTAACTGCTAATATGCCTTTGTAGCAATATCCAAATCCCATATTATATATATATATACACGTTTCTATAATTGGATTATAATTGTTATTTATCCGATCAAATGGCTCTTGATGTATCATACGTAGAATGAGCAAAGAGTGAGGTGTGGGGACAACTTGGTCATTTCACGGATCAACGTCCCGAACTAGGATGCCAAGCATGTGATCCTGTTGAGACCGGGGCCGGGTAGCAATGGGAGGAGACCAGGGGAACAGCAACTGGGGTAGGGGTACGGGTAGGGGGGTGGGGGAGGGGAGGGGGACTCACCACGGTGGTAGGCTGGAAGCAGGAAGTCAGAGTCACTTTCCCCACTACCACTTCCTTCACTACGCAGGAACTGATCCACTGACGGATCACACACCAGGGGTCACACAGGGGTCACAGCAGGTCAGAGGTCAGAATCACACCAGAGGAGAAGGAGGATTCGGGGCGTGGGATCGGGGTGGGTGTAGAGGTAGAGGGAAAGTGAAGTGCACATCACACACAATCACACAGGAACACACCAAGTAAACCAAAACAGAACATAACTACACAGCGCTACATGCTACAGGATCGTCTCCCAATCGATAGAGAGCGAGCGATTGATCAAACCAACTGGTACGGTTTAAACTAATGACACAACACACAAAGGCCGCTGATTCTGTTCCGGCTCTTACCTCCTCCCTCCACATTGAAGAGCTCCACTCGGAAACTCTTGTCAAGTTCGGGAACAGGGTTGTCTACAATGGTCACGGTGATGAACTTTAACCTCTCTCCTGGTAGGAAGTCCAGTATCCCCTCTGTTTCCTGGCAGAGGGAAACACAAGTATCCATCAGCTCACTGAATACCCAGAATACAACAGGAGACCCAGGGGTCCGCTAGGGTTGTAAATGCTATAATCACCCTCTTTAAATAATTCCCACAATGCACCACAGGGAATGGCTACAGCAATAATCACAGCAATACAAAAAAAAGTGGAAAATCATGTCAAAAAAAGAAGAAGACGGGTGAAAAAACATAGACCATGAGCAGTAAAACAAATGACCTCATAGTCCTCAGGGCTGGCAGCCATGAAGGGGGTGGTCCGGTACCCGACCGTGACCCTTCCCAGAAGGCCTTGGGCTCTGGCCACCAGCAGACGCACTTCCCCGGCCTCCTCACTGACCGTGACCCGGGCCGGCTCTAACGCCGGGCTGATCAAGCCCACCCCGGGAGGACTGGTCTGGAACTGAAATAGACCTGAAACCAGCAGGGAGAGTGTGTGTGTGTGTGTGTGTGTGTGTGTGTGTGTGTGTGTGTGTGTGTGTGTGTGTGTGTGTGTGTGTGTGTGTGTGTGTGTGTGTGTGTGTGTGTGTGTGTGTGTGTGTGTGTGTGTGTGGGTGTGGGTGTGGGTGTTTGTGAGTGTGATTATACACACATTCAGTTATATTGAAGTGAAATGAATATTAATAACAGACGGGGGGGGGGGGGGTGCAGCGGCGGGGGGAGTTGTTGGTTGTGCTGACATTAGATTACAACAATAAGCTTCTTACAAGGTACAATGTGACAAAGCCATAGATAAGCCATCACTAAAAATAGCACAAGTATAAAAAGATAAGTTATTATATAAGATAAGTTAGTTATTGTCTTGCCAGTAAAGTTAGCTGATTCAATTGCTAAAAAGAGATGACTACAAACTACATGTTCACAAGTGGAAAGAAATATACTGTGTGCACTGGAATGTGAGTGTGTGTACGTGTACGTGTGTGTACGTGTGTGTGTGTGTGTGTGTGTGTGTGTGTGTGTGTGTGTGCATGCGTGCGTGTTGAGCGTCTGCACCATAAGGATGGTCACTGGCCGTCACGGTGACAGTATTGGTGGAGCTGTTGTGGTCGATGCTGGCCCCGCTGGCAGGGGTGGAGCCTGGCTTCCCGTCAGCCGACTCGGCTGACACCAGCGTGACCTGGAAGGACTCAGCCAGCTCTGGCAGGTCATCGTCCAACACCAGGAGGTTCAGCACCTGGGAACGGGCAGCACAGAGAATCGTACGTACTTCTTACATTTCACTCTGATTCATTTGTGGGCGGTATTTTGCTAAAAAAAAAAGGTCACTATCTTCGTACTATTGATAGTTTTCTTAACAAGGAATTGTATTTCTATATAGTATTTGTTTGTTTTTTACACACTTTAGAAAAGCTTTGCTAACTGAAAGTCAACCAACCACAAGATGGCGATAGACGTAAAGAAACATTGACAGGCCGCACATGTGATAACATTATCTTGAATAAACAGCAGTCAAGACATTCACAGTGTATTTTATCAGCTGTTAAACCATTATGTTGAATTGATTTATGATAGATCTTTTGTGTACCCAAGTCTAGTATATTAAACGCTAACTTTACATAACTGATTATAGATTGGTCAACTCTGATACACATTTATAACAAGATTGGTGAAAGAGAATAATCAAACCATGAGTGTATTTTTCTCTTTTCTGCACTTGTACTCTCACATTCCCTTCTCACATGTAGCAATCAGTACACACACACACACACACACACACACACACACACACACCTCGGAGCGTTGTCCGGGCATGAAGAGTACTGCTCCAGTGGCGTTAGCAAAGTCTTGCTCAGCCGGTCCCCTACTGCCAGAGAGTCCAGCCTCGGTGACGGAGTAGTTGACGTAGACGTGATCCAGAGCTCCCCTGGTGCGCTCGATCACACACGAGATGGTGGAGCCTTCGTCACTGGTCTGGGAGGAGGAGGAGGAGGAGGAGGAGGAAACGAGGGGGCTTACCAGGGAGTTTATGTTTGCTTTGAAATCACCAGCCACAATTTTATGAACAGTTCTGAAAACATTTTCATCATGGAACCACTGAAAAGGACCACAAGCTGCGGCAGCAGTATTGAGTTGAGAACACATCATCATCATCATCATCATCATAGTAGTCCCTTATTTGATATCTTATCACTTTATTGTTAGTTTTTTGTTTCTCCCCATCACTTGTAAAGTAGTAGTAATCAACACATGGTGCTTAATATCTCATGCTTCTAATACCCACTTATTGTTGTCATTCATTTGCATGGACTGCTACTATCTACCCAACAGGTCTGCTCTAATTCCTGCACAGTCAAAGTGTGATTTACACACTAGGGACAACCCGATAGCGCACATGCCTCCACTTCTTCCCGTCCCCTTGGGAGAAACGGAGGTGGGGGGGGGGAGGAGATGGGATACAGCACCCATCTTCTGATGGAATGCCATCCCCGGCCCCAATACCAGCTGCCGTGGCTGACGGAAGCGTGGAACTCTAGATCCTCGCTGGGAGCCCTGGCGCGGGCTTCTACAGGAATGTCCGCCTATCGGAGATCTGAGCGAGCGAGGGTCGGGGCCCGGCCAGCTGTCAGCTGCACCTGAGACGCTCCCCGCGCGTCCCGTCTAACTGACAAGCCAAAGGCCGAACGTGCTCTCGCCCTGCAGCCAGGCGCGAAGACCATGAAATATGCAGGAGGACACAGAGTCGGGTCTACATTACATGTCTTTCTAGGTAACAGCGGAGATGTACTGTATGTACATGGGAAATTGAACGGTTTATTAAGAGACGTTATTATTATTATTATTTGAAAACCAGAGATGGCGAAAGAAAAAAAGAAAACCCGCATTACTTTCAACTCTGAATATCACTGGATAAGTTGTGGGGAAAAAATGGATTATTATTATGTGATAAAAAAATATATATATATCATTCGTTTTTTGTTTTTTTCATGATTTTTCAACGATTCTGCACCCATGGGTGCTGCTCCATGTACGAGGTTCTGGTACACTTGAAGAGAGAGATTCCCCCCCCCCCCCCCCACGTCTGCCCTACCTACCTCAGGGATGCAGGCGCCGGTGAAGCCGAACAGCCCGTTGGCGTTGTCGCTCTTGGTGACGCGCAGCGTGGCGGTGGGGCGGGGCAGGGGCAGGCGGGCCCCCCCGCGCGCCGCCACCAGCTGCAGGTAGAACGCCTCCTCCCCTTCGTCCTCGCCGTCGTCCCGCGCCTCCACCACAAACGACTTGCTGCTCTCCTGCTGCCGGTAGCGCAGGTAGCCCGAGACGCCGCGCAGGTCCGCCTTGGCGGGCTGGGCGTGGAGCTCGTGCACCTGGCTGCGGTTGAGTTTGGCGGCGTACAGCCGCACGTCCTGCAGCAGGCCCGTGAACCGCTGGCCGCCCCCGGGATCCGAACCCACCAGCACGGGCGCGGGTCCTGAGAGCAGAGGTATGAATAAGTGTGTGTGTGTGTGTGTGTGTGTGTGTGTGTGTGTGTGTGTGTGTGTGTGTGTGTGTGTGTGTGTGTGTGTGTGTGTGTGTGTGTGTGTGTGTGTGTGTGTGTGTGAAAGAGATCTGGTGAACGTTATGCACTTTGTAACATTTACTGAACATAAAAAGAAGGGAAAACGATTTGACTACAGTGAAGTTGTGAAACGTGTTCCGCTTAATCTTCGTCTTCACACAGTCTCAATTAGAGAGAACATGGAATATGCTCACACGATTCTCTCATATCATGTAGATCAACCGCATTGCACTCATCTTTTTAAGACTACTGGTCAGTCCCTTTTAATCACTGACCAGTTAGTATTCACCATCGCAGTATAATCCCGGTAGCCTGGGTTGCAACACAACTGGATTTCTTTGTTCACCCGACCGAATTCCGCTGATTACAGGGAGGGCTTATAAATGAAAGCCACTTTTCCAGAAACACTGGAGGAACCCAGGCAATCTACCCATGCCTGGGTAGATTGCCTTCTTCAACGATTATAAAAGACAGAGAGGAGTGAAAACAAAATAAGAGTACTCTAGAGAGCTGCAGCCCGAGACAGAACCGTTTCCCACATCCCAGGGAAAAACCAACCATGCTGCAGTGTGCCATAGTGAACACAGACAAAGCCACCCATCTGTGTGTTAACCTACCAGTAGTGGACAATAGCCCCCTGACATGATAGATGGCTATCTGTACATGGGATGGGATTGAAGTTAGCCAAAGAGCCATCAGGGCGTTCTGCTCGGGGCGCGGGGGAGGTGGGGGGCCGCTGCCGCTATTGTCTTTTCACTTATTAGAAAGAATTGAGCGGAGGAGAAGGACAGTATTGGCAGCTGATTCCTTCTAGCAGTAACAATATCCAGCAGCGACTCGCTCAACCATTACAGAGCCCAGCAGGACGGGACAATAGGCATGCCACTGGGAGGATGTGTGTGTGTGTGTGTGTGTGTGTGTGTGTGTGTGTGTGTGTGTGTGTGTGTCTGTCTGTCTGTCTGTCTGTCTGTCTGTCTATGTGTGTGTGTGTGTGTGTGTGTGTGTCTGTGTCTGTGTGAGGACAGAGTGTATTCATACAGTATGTCACTGAGGTGTGTGGTTTCCTTCCCTCCAAATGTGTTAACCCACGTCACCCACTACCCAGAAACACACGGACACGCACGCACGCACGCACGCACGCACCGGCTCGTATCTCATTCGCCTGACCCTGTAAAGGCATGCCTGCGTCATTTAAAAAGACACAAGACCTTTAACACTTTAGGAGAGGCCAACGGGCTTCAGCTTGCATCGCGGCTGCGACAACGTGTCACCGTCAGAACCGCCTCCAGTGTCGCCACTGTGTTTGACCAAAACCAACATCTCACCATCGGCGATGCCCTCTCCTTTGATGCTCCTCAGGCCCCCGGGGATGGGGCTCCCGTCCAGGAGGAACTCCACCACGCCGTCGTCCACCGTGATGAGCACGTGCATCCACACGTTATCCTCCGCAAACCTCTCGGCCGTGGCCCGGGCCACCCGCGTGTGGTTGGCCCCCGCGGGGGTGTAGTAGAGCATCACGCTGACGTGGGACCGGTTGGTGTGCACCTTCACCCCGTAGTACAACGGCCCGTCGCTCGTCCCCTTGGACGCCACGAAGCCGTCCGTGTCCGGCCCCGGCACCATCCAGGCGGAGAAGGTGAAGTTGCCAAGGGGCCCGGGCGCGTCCCCGGGGGCCACCGTCCCGTAGGCGCCGGGCAGGCCGGGGAAGAAGCGCGCGTCCGTGCCGGAGTGGTGCCTCCTGTCGTCGGGTCGGAGCTCCACGCCGGCCGGGAACGAGGCGGCGAGCAGGAGGTCGTCCATGGGAGGGAGGCCCTCTGGGAAACGGGAGGAGAAGATCTCCCAGGCGACGCCCACCTCGCCGAAGGCGCCCTGCTGCCGGAGCACGGTGAAGAGCGCCACGTCGGACGTGTCCTCGTCGGACAGCACGTCCTCCGCCACTTCCTGGTCCAGGTTGCCGTCGGCGATGGCAAAGACGCCGAAGGGGTCGTCGTTGAAAGGGACGAGCACCGAGGCGTTCAGAGACACGCCGGCCAGCCGGCCTCCCCCCCCAGGGGTGCCCACCTGTATTACGTAAGAGAGGAGTCACAGGGTTACGTTATGTTGGGAATGCTTAGCGGAAAAAACTGAACAGGAAATACCGTTGTCTCTGAAACATATCCTGGGAACACAGTGATTTTAATAAAAAATGTACAGCTCATCAATGTGTTCACTGGTTAGGCTGTCTGACTCCTACAGGAAAGGTTCTTGGTTCAAACCACCAATGTTCACAGTCTACCTGTAAACCCCCCCTCTGAGCAAGATGCCCATCCTCTGTGTGCTCATTAATGACATCACATTTTTGTTTGAATTTTTTCTTAACAGAATAAACGCGGATAACAGCGTCTGCGAATGGACCAAACATTATCCAATCAGAACTCGGAGGACCTGAGATGTTGACCAGTCGGAGGACGTAGAACTCGTTGAACTCGGGCAGTTTGTCCGAGAGGGCCTCCAGGACGATGGGCCTGCTCCGCTCCCCGGTGGTGAAGGCGATGGAGCCGGAGGTGTTGGTGAACTCCTGGCCCTCCTCCAGCGGGGTCAGGGAGTCGTTGGCGTACAGCTGCCAGAAGACGCTCACGTCTCCAAAATGGCCTCTCGCCCGCCTCACACTGGGCACCGGGACGGGGGAGGGGGGGGGGGGGGGTTAATTTATGAAGGTGTCTGGCAGTTACTTAGAGACGAATCTCGGGTCCAGAAGTTCTACGATGGTATGGCCGGAGATGTTAAGGTGTTAGATGTTAATCCAAAGTCTGTTTTGTGAGATGACCTAGCGACTAACATAACATTGCATTGTAATGATGATATGTATCCTTTTTATTGACAGCTTTGAAGTTGACAGAAATAAAGAAATAAAGCTACTTAGAGACATTGCGGTTTGTTGATTACAATTCACGTCAACTTTAAAACAAATTAAATCACTGATGTATGGCATATGTTTAAGTCCATTTGAGTTCAACTAGAATTTGCTATAAAAAAATCGAAACAATGACACAAAGACAAAGACAAGTTTTCCATACTAGAAGTTATTGGTCCCGCCCTCTTCCACAGCTCTCCCAGTGGGGTCCAGGGAGAAGATGCCGTTGGCATCATCATTTGCCTCTATCACCACTGTGGCCTTGTCTGCCCCATACACAACAGCATCTCCTGTGACACACACACACATGCGTAAGCACACACGCACACACATACACAAATGCGTATAAGCACAAACGCACACACCCACCCACACACATACACATGCACACAAACACACATTCACACACATGCGAGCAGGCACACGCACATACACACACACAAACACACACTCACGTACAACTCCATTATAAATGCTTTTCGTTGCCTCATTTACAATAACACAAGAAAACAGCAATGAGAGAAAACTTTGCAAACCATATCAAATGAGCGATGCCTCTAGAGTTAGTCATTTTCTCACTTGAACTATATCATGCTGTCTGCTTGAACAGAGTCAGATGTTACAAGAAGAAAACATCAGACCTTTGCAATGTGAAAACAAGAGAACACACACACATATACAGAGAGAGAGCGAGAGAGCGAGAGCGAGAGCGAGAGCGAAAGCGAAAGAGAGAGAGAGAAACTTGCTGTTGTTGTTATTAACTCTGATGCAATAGATGGGATCCATGCTGTGTTAAGATACCATTATCAAATCAAACTATTACTACAGCAACCCTCTTGCAGAGCTCTATATTCATTACAAAGAAATCCTGAAATTAGATGAAAAAGGCAAGGGCATCAAAAGTGGTGTCCTTATTAAGAACATTCATATTCCAGCCAATAACTCACGTCAAGATATCCTACATCAATACAATATTATTTCAATGATAATCACTCTGGAGACTATCTAACACATGGATTTAGAAATCAAAACACAGCGGATTCATTAATCTCTTACCAGGCGGGGTGGAGGAGTCGTTGGACTGACTCCTGACACCAGGCTTTATTAACTCTTAACACAAGCTCTCCACCCCCCTAGGTCTCCCCCTCCAGGTCCCTCAGAGAACACAGAGGGCCCCGTGGAGTGGCAAGGCCCCTGTGTCTCAGAACGTCTAGAGTCTGGTAATTAAGGTCCTGTTGAGGCCCCACCACCAGGCTTTTATTCCAGACACACAATGCTTAGATTAGCACCGCTCTCGCTGTCGCTACAGTCAATGGTAGATAACAGCTCGACCGATGTAGAGACAAGCGCCAGCAGAGTGGCGCAAACGTAAAGACAAGAAGGACGGGAAGTCAGTTCATTGTGGTCATTATGATTTTTTTTATGTTGACCCATCTCGTCACTGCAAATTAATCTATGTGGAGAGTCAATATAATGGATTGAAAGTGTGTTTTGTCTGTGTATTAACATCTCCATTTTCTTTGTTAGTGGCTACCTCTTGTTTTTGTCCAATGTTTATTCATGACCAGCCAAAGGCCTACTGGTAGGAGTAGATTTATTAACACTGCCAATCAACTTTCCTTTTTGCCATCGCTGACACACTGCAGGATTGTGTGAACGTGTGTGTATATCGGTGCACGCGCGCACACACACACACACACACTCACACACACACACACACACACACACACACACGCACACACACACACAAGCACTCACATACACACACACACAGAGACACACTCACGCACACACAGATGCACACAGGCACACACACACAGACAAACTTAACCCCCAACACACACACACAAGCACTCACACTCGCACACAAACAGTTATCCTACACACACTTAAGACACACAGCGAGCGCCATCATCGAGGACTCCTACCGGTGGCGTTGAAGAGCAGGATGTGAAAGGGTTCGTCCGTCTCGGGCAGGTCGTCATCCTCCGTCGCCACGGAGACGTTCTTCATCCATTCGCCCACATGGTACACCAGCACCGTGTCATTGCTCAGCAGGGCGAGGTCCGTCGGCGAGGCGTCCCCGTACTCCACGCGGTACATCACCGTGGCGACAAAGTCCGCCCGTCCGCCCCTGATCACGGTGAAGTTGGCCACGCCTCCTTCCTCTACCCGCACGACGACAGGATCTGCCGAGGGTTCAAGGGTCAGGACAAAACAGGTTAATGACCAGAGACAAAGATTTATACACACTTTAAGGGATCACTGCATTTATCATATCTAATTGCACAGCTTGTTGAATACTCAATTCTGATTGGTCAATTACGGCAAACAATTACTAAATTACTAAAGAAATTACTAAAGAAATTAATAATTTGAAACAAAAACATCATCATCTTTTATAATGATGTTTTTGTTTCAAATTATTGATTTCTTTAGTAAATACCTGTGTGATAAGCAGGATAATGTACAGCGAGCCAGTCATTATTGCGAAATAAACCCCTACAGGGAGTTGCAGGGCCCCGACGCAAATCCTATGAACAATTAAAAGTTGTATGTACGTAAAATGTTTACCAGCAAAATAAATGGGATCGTCATTCTTGTTCACTTGTAAACTGGCATTGAGCACGTTCCCCAACCTCGCTCCTCCTGTCACGTTGACTAGGGTGAGTGTGAAATGTTCCATCTCCTCAGGGATCTATGTAACACACAAAGAAAATGCAATATATATATATATATATATACATTCATCTCATAAGAAGGACCCGGCGGCCGTTGTTGGCGCCATTTCGGGTTCGATTGTTAAGGCGAGGTACGGGGTGGGCTTCTGTACCTCATCGGGTACGGAGGTGACGGTGAGGTTCTGGAGGAACTCTCCTTCATGGAAGATGAGGACTCCCTGGGTGGGGGTGATGTCTCCATAATGACCGGGATCCAGAGCCCAGGCCACGGACACTTCCCCGAAACGACCCCTGTTCCTCGTTACGGTGTACGCAGCTGAACGAAAAATGTACAACGTCACACGATAATGATAATCACATCATGAGCATGTTAGATCATTACAGAGTATATTCAATTACACATTTCAGACCGCAAGGACGTGTGTATTCGTCGTCTGTTTTGAAATGCGTATTTGCGCAGTAGCGTTCTGTTATTCGTCTCCAATTTGTTTCTAGATGTCTCTCCCCTTAAAATACCACAGAAAGCAACATTTTTCTCTAGTCCTTTACGGTCTCCAATAATGTATAATTTCACATGAGCGTCTTTCAGTATGATCTGAAGGACCACAACTAAGTACCCTGGTGTGTCACGTTCCCCTTGCTTTCGTTGATGGCCTCCGTCAGTCCTGATTGGCTGAACTCGATGACCCCAAAGGGGTCATCGTTCTTCCGTACTGTGATGTTGACCTCCCTGCGGTGGCCTATACGACTAGGTGGAGTGCTGTGGCTGCTAAGCCCCACGGAGAAGGTCTCGTCCAGCTGTGTGAACGCACGCACGCACGCACAAACACAAGCACACACACACACACACACACATACACACACCCACACATACACACACACATACACACACACACACACACAAACAGGAACCCAAAAATGCACACACACACACACACACACACACATACACAGACACACACACACACACACACGTAAACATGCACAGATCAGGACCAAATGGCAAATGACAGGGCCCATTTGGTGGACCAAAAGAAGCTCTGCTAAAACTATAACCTACACAATGTCCTTTCAACAGTAGTCTAGTTTAGAACTCAGTAGTTAATTACATCCCGACAGCAAACAAAAGTAAATGAAAGAAGAATTATAATCCCCTTAATTGTAGTATATAGCGATAGCCATTGTGGGTAAAAGAGACAAATCTACTTCTTTGAAAAAAGGGACAACCATTTCTTAGGAAGAGGAATTTTTTCTTTCTTTCGTTTAATCAAACAAAGTTGCGTGCAAACATTATTCCCCTCCCCCGCCCCTCCCCCTCCCCCCCTTAATGCTACACCCCGTGCAGGTCACGCATGAACCCTCCGAGCGCGCACCCACCTCGGGCACGCCGTCCTGCAGGGCCACCAGGGCCACCACCACCTCCCGCTCCCCCGGGTTGAACTCCAGGATGCCCTGGGCCCCGTAGAATTCCTCGCTGTCCTGGGGCGCCACCGTGTAGCGCACCAGCTGCCTCAACAGCTGGCCCGCAGCCCGCAGCACGCGCAGCTCCACCGCCTCCCCTTCCTGCCCGGGTGGTGCACACCGTGGTGGTGGTGGTGGGGGGGGGGGGTTTACATACATTTAATGGGGGTTGCTGATGACTAAATGCACCTGGAATGTGTTATGTTTCGAGTTATAGGGATAGCTTGTGCAACATTGTTTTGGTGCTTTTGAGCAACCAAGGACAGCTATGGCGGTAGTGGATGTACGTGATGCCTGGATGACTTTTTATAGTGAAAGAAGACTATTCACTTAGTGAAGCGATTTCATTGGGTTTTATAGCTTACGTTGATGACCCAGGGACCGTGATCTGCGAACTCAAACACGCCGCCCGGGTCGTCGTTCTCCAGTATGATGATCTTTCTGCTGGTGAAGCCTGTCTTCAAGATCTGGTTCTCCACGTTGCTCCTGACACACAAACACACGCACACGCACACACACACGCACACATGGGCACACACATACATGGGCACACCCATGCACATACACACGCACACATGGGCACACACATACACACGCACACATGGGCACACACACACACGGGTACAGGCACACACAAGAACGTGGACGTGCACACACACACAAAAACACACACACACACACACATAAACAATTGCATGGTTGATAATGGATGTTGACGACGACAAAATGAAGAGCAGATACCATAAAGTGGAAAGAAATATGAAGCGTGAAGTGGGGTATGAAGTGGGGTTTTATTTCCCATCGCTGTCGGCGACTGGGGACAACAATATTCCTTTTCGCACATCACTAGTGGAACAATAATGTGGTGAAAAAAAACCTCTCAGTTGGTCAATTCAAGCCAAAGTATTTCTGACTCATCCAATGGCAGGCAGAAGAATAAAATGACTCAACTTCTTAACCTTGAATCTTTAAACATTTCTAATTAGTGGAGTCCTCGCATTCTTCAATGTTCACTCATTACCGGCCCTGTATGCCAAAGACCTTCTGTTTGGAGTAGACTTATTAACACTGCCAATCAACTTCCCTTTCCCTTTCTGCCATCCCCCTGCAGGAGTGTGTGAATGTGTGTGTGTATTGGTGTGTGTGTATTGGTGTGTGTGTGTGTGTGTGTGTGTGTGTGTGTGTGTGTGTGTGTGTGTGTGTGTGTGTGTGTGTGAGAGAGAGTGTGCGTGTGCGTGTGCCCACCGGGAGCCGAGCAAGCACCACGTAGCGGGGTAAATTAGAGACAAAAACGGGGACAGAGCGAGGCACAGCAAACAAACAGCCGCAGCCAAGCCGCTGCGTGCATACAAACACGGACGTCTTTACAACAGCGCACAATCGCCTCTCGTTAAATTAGAGAGGGAAAAGGTTCTTCATTTACTCCACAACAACCACGCTCCTTTTTTTAGCTCCCCCCCCCCCGCCCCCCCCCCCCCCCTATTTTACACCAAGACGGAATCCCTGCACCCCCCACCACCACCACCACTCCACTCTCCCCCACCACCCCCCGTCTACCCCCACAGCAAGCTAAGGTCTCCAGAAAGTCCTGAAGTGGACCCTTCTCTCATAAAACAAAGTCTTGATTCACGCCACACACACAATGGAGCCCAGCGCGGCGCTCCGCTCTGCACTTACCCAAAGAACACCACAAAGCGCGCCGTCTCCACTCTGCGGGAGAGCGTTGGGAGGGAGAGAGACACACCGTTCTCATCAGAACTCAGGAGGGGACCCCCGCTCCCCCCCCCCACCCGCCCCTCCTACCTTCCCCAAACACACACACACACACACACACACACACAGCCGCCGCCGCCGCCCCCCCTCCCCTAACGCACACACACTCACAGACTCTCACGTCTCCAAACATTGGGGAGAGGGAAAAGCATGCAAGCACCGAGGCAGCGTTCACTGGTCCGCCTGTGCTTTGCTGCGTTACGACAGCCGCACCGAAACAACAGCATGCAACACTGGGAGCGGTGGGGGAGGGAGGCGACGGCATCCATAAGGAAATGGTTCTTGAGATCTCCAGAAGCGAAATCCCAAGTGTCCCATCTTTGGGGTCAGAGAGATGAGCCGCAGGGAACCCTGCTGGATTCAATTCAGTTAGATGAGTGTAACAACTCATTCTGATATGATTTCTTTTCAATAAAGTGCTATCCATGGACATGAAGGTGTTATATAAATGAAAGTGTTGTGCTATTATTATTGTTATTATTACTATTATCATTCTAAGTGCAATAAGAAGTAGTATAATTCAGAATAATATGAACACTTATTACCATATTATTAGTATTATTTGCGTACTTTTGAAAACTTTTATTTCTATAACTGTCCATGTTCTGCTGAGACACCCAAGTTTCCTCTTGTCACCACCACCACCACCACCACCGCCACCACCACCACCACCACCACCACCCCTACCTATCCAGGGAGAGCAGCAGCGTCTCGTTGACTTCTGGGATGTCGTCGGCCATGACGGTGAAGTTGATGAAGGCGTCGCTCTGGCCGGACAGGAAGACCACCGAGCCATTGAAAGGTCGGAGGTCATCGGCGGTGACGTCCTCCCGGCTGGCGCCCACCGGCTGCAGGCTCCAGAACACCTCGGCTTTTCCGTCCGTTCCGTCGCGCCGCAGTGACAGGGACACCTATGGAGTTAAATGTTACTATGGATACTAATAACTACACGACTGCAAGCTACTGCTAATGCTCTAATACACTGTACTGTAGGAGAGAGCCAGTCAACATACACAAATGTAAGAACCGGTGACACGGTTCATTCCTGTGATTACTGGTGGCAAAATACAAACAAATGACATAACAGGAAACTGGATTTTTTTTTTGTATTTAGTATTATTATAAATAAATAAAATGTAATTCACTGTGCATTTTGTGTATTTCATCAAAAAAGTTTGAATATCCTGCAGACATTCACACAATTCATCACCATGCAAAACAATTAGCAAATCCCCTTATTAACAAACACATTTCGAGGACGATCCTTAGTCTGGATGCATTGCACAGCCAATCAGGACTTGACGTGAACGAACGGCCAGCTCTTAAACCGAACCTCCATATAAAACCAGCTGAGCTACCGTTGTGGAGTTCGTGTCCTCCGGCTCGATGACCGCCAGCGTGGTGTTGCTGGTGAAGCCGATCTCCCCGTTGGCGATGTCGGGGGTCACGGTCAGAGTCAGGTTGAGAGACCCCCCAAACCGCGGGCTGATGGAGGGGATGGGGGTCCTGATGCCCACCAGCTCCACAGTATCCAGCTAGAGGAGCGGGACGGAAGAGACGCATGTCAGAGGAAGGTCTCTGCAAGCACAGGAGGACTCAGGGAGCCACGCAGGGAATCTACATTAGAAAAGCCCATCGCAGGCCGGTAGTGTTCCCTTTTCAAGTGGGAAAGGTTGGTAGGGTGTGTGTATCATTGAAAAGGATAACGATTTTACATGAGGATGGAGATACACGGTACTCCTATGGAAACCAGCCTGCTCGATGAGCAAATTCTATCCCATCCATTATCAGCAGAAGAAGTGGGGCCACGGTGTGCATTAATTACAACTGGAATACAGGTCCCAATAGAAATGTAATAGCAGAACAACTTGAATACAGTTCTGTTAGGGTGATGTTAACAGTCTGTAGTCATAAGTCATGAGTTTTTTGCATATTTAGGGGGTTTAAGCAGGTGACAGTTGGTTCTGGACAATTTAATTTGACCCAAACAAGATTTGCTCTATAGTTTTCCTGTCGTTATTACACTTATTATTCTTATAAATACCGTTTTTTTTTTATATATATACAGCATCATCTTTACACATATATATTAAAACACATATAGCGTGATTTAATTTAATTTGAATTACAATTTTAGTTTGCTCTATATTATTTTATAAATGTTCATTTAATTTGACATCACTTGTTCACTGTTTATAAAAAAAAAAAAAAACTTATTGTGCATTTATCATGTATTGTCTAAGCACTGCCGAAGGTGCTGGCTCATTAAGCATGTCCCCGCTGGTCAAACACGTAAAGGACTTTTGCACGTGACACACGAAACCTGAACTTCAACTTATTATCATCCACATGAACCTGTATGAGGAAATGCGCCCCGTTCTGCAGGAAGGCATCGTTCCTGATGGGCAGCACCAGGGCAGCCTTGCCCTGTCTGTCCGAGAAGCGCAGGCTGACGGACCGGCTGACGTTGAGGACGCGGTCGCGGGCCAGGCGGGGGTCCACGGGCCCCGCGGGGATGTAGAGGGCCGTCAGCCCCAGGGACACGTCCCCCAGTGTCCCTCCCTGCCGCAGGAAGCTGAGCGACAGGAAGCGGCCGTCGAGGTGGCTCTGGATGCTCTGCTCCTCTAGCGGGTGGAAGCCGAACGACCCGTAGACGTCATCGCTGTCCTGGATGTAGAACACCATCTGGGTGGAGGAGGAGGGGGGGGTGGGTGGGTGGGGGGGGGGGGTATGCAGTTTACAAATCATCATCCTTAGACCAGTTTGAGTCATTGATGTAGTAAGTATTATTTAGTTGTATAAGAGACGGTTGTATCCTAAGTGTCTGACAGTCAATTTAATTTACTAAGGAGCAGGTTAGGGGGTTAGGGCATCTTGCCCAAGGATGCCTACAGGTAGGTAGGCTGCGTAGACTGGGGACCAAACCCGGTACCCTTTTGGCTGGGAGTCATACAGCCTTTGTTCACTATGCTATCTTGCACCCTTTATGAGGCGGCTTCACTGGGCCTTGCTTGAGGGAAAGTTTAGATGGGAGCTGCAGTGGGAGTGTCTCATTAATAACCCCCCTGGAAGGGATAGAAACTAAAGTGCAAAAGATGAATCACCTGGTGGCAAAGTGATTAAAAAAATATATAAAATATTTATTTTACAGAATTATTTCTCTCTTTTAATTGAATGTGTTGACAGGATGCAGAGAGTTAGGAACTAAAATTCAAAGGTGCGTCAAGAGAAAGAGAGGAGTGGATTGCTGCTTTGAACAGTAAAACAAGAGCGGCGAGCTAAATCCAGCTCAGCGTCCTCCTCTTTAATTAACCCGGTGGAGCCGGGTACCTCTCGTGACCTTTCAGCCCTGATCCGACCCAACGGCCGGTCGGCCCTTGACGTCTCACCAGGAGCAGGCTCTCCATTCATCAACAGTGTGCCACGCACAGTTTGTAATCTAAATGACGCATAGCATCCGTTTACCCAGCACCTTACCGCAAATGAAGAACTTTCTGTTCTGTTTAATCCTTACGGGAATGCTGTGCTGAACTCAACTGTTCAACAGACACATGGCCAACAGACCCTCCGCCCACCCCCCCCCAACCCTGGGGGGGCTGTAGCTCCATGTGCATGCTTGGTGTGTGTGTGTGTGTGTATGTGGGGGGTAATGTGTGTCGAATCCAATGAACTGAGCACAAAGTGAGTTTGATCTGCCCGCTGCTTTCACACATCGCCACAGGGCAGAAGCTGGGTTAAAGATGGAAGCCATAAAAATGCCCGTCTCACCGACCCGCCCACATATTTAAAATGCACACACACACACACACACGCAAACGTTCACATGCACGGACAAACGCACACACTTACACATACGCATTGATGGATAAACACCCACACAGAGTTACATACAACCACACACCATATCCTCCTGATGCAAAGAAAGGCCTCCTATTCTGATCAAAGTTGGAGAAATATCTCTCTCCCTCTCTCTCTCTCCCTCTCTCTCTCTCTCTCTCTCTCTCCCTCCCTCCCTCCGTCCCTCCCTCCCTCCCTGCCAAGACTCCATTCATGAACGTAGTTCTATTAATATTATCCCCTCCCCTTGAACAAAAAGATAACCCCCAATCACCAGCTCCTGTGCACACAAAGCCAGTTCAGAACAGCGACACAAAACAAAGAACCCTGCGTCTGCTGCTCTCCTCCCTCGCTCAGTGGACCGTCTCTCCACTGACCTCCATGGGCTCCCCGACCTCCGCTCCCCCCGTCACCGTGCCGGGCAGCAGTCGGAGCAGGAAGGCCTCGGCCTCTTCGGGGAGGTTGTCGGGGACCACGTCCAGGACCAACACAGCGTTGGTCTGGCCGGCGGCGAACAGCAGCGTCCCTGCCGCGGGCCTCAGGTCGTCGGACACGGGCGCGCCAGAGGTGGAGTTTCGGCTGACGGTCCAGTTGACGGACACCTGGCCGTAGTTGCCCCCGTTCCTCACGACGGAGATCCCCTCGAATCTAACGCCCACACCGGGACGGTAGGAGGTGAGGTGAGAGGAGGGGAGAGGAGATCGAATGAAAAAATGAAAGAAGTTGCATGTAGACATATAATAACACCAGCATAATGAAGACGCAAAATGTAGCTGTGAATTCTGATTTGTCAAACAAGTGGTCCAGATTACAGGCTCTGATTTGTAAAGATCTAGCATAAATATTCTAGAATGCACTTTGTTGAGCTGTGTCATGCCATGGAACTTTAGAAAAGTAGAAATGGTTGTGGAGGTCTAGACATAATTACAAACCTTGTGTTTCTGGTTCCTATAGCTACTCCGCACCTTTTGCTTTATTTCAAACAAGGTTTTCACACATTCAGAGCTTTATTGTGTAAAAAGTCTGTATTCGTGTACACAAGTAATGCTTCGGACAAGTCATTTGAGGGCTTCGTCACATTGACGAATAGACAGCTAAACAACATTAACCCCCCCCCCCCCCCCCCCCCCACCCCACCCCCAGCCCCCACCCCACCCCCCCACCCCCCCCACCCCCAGCCCCAGCCCACCTCTGAGTCACGTCCTCATTGATGCTGACCGGCTGGGTCTGCGTGGCGCCGACGATGGACAGCACGCCGTGCGGCTTGTCGTTGGGCTCGATGGTGACCAGCGCGGCGGCGGGCGCCACCAGCACGGCGTCGCCGCGCACGCTCTCCTCCAGCAGCACCACGAGGAACGACTCGGCGATCTCGGGCACGTCGTCGTCGCTGACGTTGAACCGCAGCCGCGCCTCGTAGGCGAAGGCGGGAAACGTGAGCCTGCGCACCGCCTGCAGGTCCACGAAGTCCACCGCCGGCGTGGCGCTGCCGGCCCCGGCGCCGCTCACCACGACGTAATCCACAGACACCTGGGGGGGGGGGGGGGCAACAGAACACGCAGGGGGACTCAAGAGCCGGGAAACACCCTCCCAGCTGCTGTTTGCGTTGCTTTTGGTGTTTCCATAGTGTCTCCCCCAAAGCGTCTCCCTCGAGGAGGTAGTTTGAGCACAACTTGTTTTGGGGGGGACTAGCGGCTAAGTGGTTGCGCAATCACGACCCCCTTTTAAGCGGCCAACGCGTGGTGGGCGTCCAGCAAAGCGGTGAGAATCTAGCCAGCTGGGGGGGGGGGTTGGGTGCCTTTAACTCACAGAACATGAGAGAAACATTTCGGTTTTGGAAATGATGAACTGCGTTAGCTTTGAGAGCACGCTGGCTTTAGAACGTCAAACGAAGCTGTGATCTGACTGGATGCGCTTCTTGGGGTCAGCGTCAAAGCGGAAAGTCCGAGCGGTCGGTCCGCTGTGGCCAAGGGAATCGCGAGCGCTAGGCTTGGCTTCAGTGATCGACCCCATAGGAATGCCTTGGCAACGCTGCCACTCAAAGATCTGTGTGTGGATGTGTTGACCGCTTTCTAGAGTCCTAAAACCTTTTATTTTTGTAATCCACACTTTACTATCCTATGAACTATGACCCCCTAACCCTGTAACACGCACACCCACCCACCCACCCACCCACCCACCCACCCACCCACACACACACCCACACACACACACCCACCACCACCCACACACACCACCACCACCACCCACACACACACACCCACCCACCCACCCACCACACACATCCTGATCCCAAAGACCACCCACCTCGGTGTCGTTGGAGCCGACCAGAGGGCCGCCCTCCGTGAGACGGCCCCGGGTGACGGTGAGGGTGATGACCCCGGCCGCCTCGGGCACCGCCAGCGCGGCCTGGGAGAAGCGCAGCGGGCTGTCGTTACGGCGGATCCTCAGGGGCACGCTGCTGCCGTTGGGGCGCAGGAGAGCCCCGCCCGCCACGCCCGTCAGCCTGACCCAGAACACCTCATCGTCCTCGGGGATCTGGGAGGAGAGAGTGGACGGAGGGTGGGGACACACACACACACACACACACACACACACACACAAGAAGCACATGAGATGGATGACTGGATCTGCTATATCTGGAGGGGTGCCAGTTTACAGTTTGCATTAATAATGAACCTTGTTGTTTCAGCACACTGGCGTTGAATTAAGAATGCATATAATCATTTTTTTGCGGTGCACCAACTCCAATTATGCACTTGACTACCACTCGTAAAAAAATACATGTTTAATATCTATCCACTAGCCCTGTGTTCTTACTCCTACAGTTACTCTTGAAACTATCTTGTGCAGCACAGTGCAGTGGCTCTAATATTGAGTGTCTGCTTTGATTGTGACTTAACTGATGCAACAGCCACTGGATTAAAGTGTCTTAATGACTAAATCATGACATAAGAAGCGGGTTCATAGCTCCTACTTACCTGGTCGTTCTGGATGGAGATGTTGAAGACCACCACAGCCATGCCTGGGGGGATGGTGATGTTTCCTCTGTCTGGACTGAGGTCCTCGATGGCAGGGTTCGGACCTCCGGACACCTGGCAGGAAGGAGGACCATACTACTGAGGAGACGCTGATATGGACGGTGGTTCATGATGGGTT
>JACYXH010000855.1:257500-287500 GCA_026745465.1 Lota lota
ACACACACACGCTCACACACACAGGATTTCGTTTTTTTTTTTTACTATCTCCATTAGTCTTCTACTCTGGCCCAGATCGCTCTTCCTTCTCCGATTCTTTCTCATCTGCCGGCACAATGCCAGAGCACCAGCGGCATCAATGAGGGCTGCACCCATTGAGCACCACCCCTGCACCTGCTCCCATCCCCGGAGAGTCCACAAGGAATACTGCCTGGGTTTACCAAAGTCTGCGCCATGCACTACATCTGTCCAACAAGCCGCCGTGAATAATAACACGAGTGGACACAGTCATTTGTCAAGCTGTCCACAAATGACGAATGTAGGCCCTGAGCCCCCGCTTCCTCTCACTTGGTGTTTGATCGCGTGGCGCTCTTGGTCGTCAGAAGGCTTCCTCCGGGCGGTGTTTCGGTAAGCCGATAGCGTAGCATTTGGCAGACGCTTTGTCCCCTCTGTAGTGTAAACACATGGTCAACTAAATGGCCCCCAGCTGCAACGCAACTTCTGCTAATGCTTGTGCAATGTATGGGGATTCACCACATGTGGCAAATCAAAATTCATACAAAATGGGTTGAATTGAATGCCATTCAAGACTGCCTGGCAAAGTGAAAAGGTTTGGCTGGCTGGTGGTGACCAATGTTGTTATGAGGCTAGCTGACGTTGCTGAGACTAACTGGTGTTTGTGGCACAATCGTTTTGAACTGTCTGGAGGCATCAGTCAGTCAGACAGTGAGAGCAAGCCCCGCCCCCATACACACACATACACACACACACACACAGTCCTTATCAATCACATACAGCTGGATAAAGCCTAGATGATTCCATGGATAGAGCTGCTAGGTGCATGGCATCCTTTCCCTTCATGGTACATTCCTTCGACAGGGGGAGTGTTTACAATGGAAATGCAACAAAATTACAGTTAGAAAAAGAGTTAGAAAAAAGTACATAGAAACTGTTAGCAGGGAAGCCACAGCAGAGAAACTCCACAGAGAAGACAGGGTATAATGGTAGGAGGCAAATAAGAAAAAAGGCCTCCCCCCCCCGCTGCCCTGTGATGCGACCTTGAGCACAGTGAGGCATTCACATTCCCTCCCAACAGTGCTCTGCTATTCCTTTTACATTCTCTTTACAACCTATCAACAAAGTCTCACACATTGCTTTACAATGTTTGTTTTTTAGAAATACATTTGTGGATTCAATTCATTGCAGTGGCGCCTGCATCTGCATGAGCAAACAACAAAAACGGCTGAAGAAATGGGAAACATCTAAGGGATTTGGGATTTTTGTCTGATGTGAGGTGGGGCTGTGGAGGCCGTCCACCACTGGATTCCTGTTCTCAAAAGTGTCTTTTAGGAACGGGAGCCCTTTGTCAAAGCTACAGTTCTTCGCTGCACCCCAGGCCAGCCAAGCCGAAGGCCTATAGAGCAGAGACATCAAAGCACTTACAGCTGTATGGCCTGAAAGACAAGGGATTGCCCCCCCACCCACAGACACACACACACACACACACACACACACACACACACACACACACACACACACACACAGAATCTCTCTATTGGTTAGACTTGGGGTTAGGTTATAAGATGCTTAGGGGTTTGGAATAAAAACAGAACAGTAATACTTTGTGGACTTGCTCCAGAGAGGAAAATGTCGCACAGGACGGAATGAAGGTTTGCCACACACATGCGCGTGCGCACACACACACACACACGCACACACACACACACACACACACACACAAACACAAACGCCGGCCTGCACACACATACCTGTATTCTGAGGATAAAGGTGAAAGACTCGTCAGCCTCGGGCAGGTTGTCGTCCTCCACGCCGATGAAGATGGTCTTGTTGGACTCTGAGGACAGCAGGAAGGCTGCAGCCGTGGTGGAAACAAAGTCTCCCGTGTCCTCTCCCTCCAGCTGGGGGGGGGGGGGGGCATAAACACCGTGTTTACATCACTTCCTAGCCACAACCAGCCCACTAGCTCCACTAGCACAACTCAATGTACTAGTCTGTCTTCATTTAGTTCTACACGACATGGAGCCATTACAGATCTACGCCTTCCCCAGCGCAGTGTGTCGAGCAATATGTCCATTTTCGGCCAACATTTTGTTTTTCAACTTCTCATATACGGTTTTCATGTGTCATCGGCCAGTGATTCTTTTAGTCTGGCTCGGCCTGGTCTGCTTCTGTCTCTCTCTCTGTGCCACGGCTGTCCTTGGTATCCTGGCATCCTGGCTCCCGTGACAGTGATCCTGTAAATCCATCAAGAGGCAGAGGAAATCCCCCGAACCGCAGAGAGCTGCACAGCCAGCGTGCCCGTACCAGACAACCACTGGAAGCAGCTGGTTGGGGCTCCCATGTGGAGGAAACCAGCATCCAAAACCCCATGTAGTAAAGGGGGGGGGGGGGGGAGTAGCCACCCAAAGGAGTCGGAATGAAACCCAATCCTTCTGCATCACAGTGTGAATCTGAGTTACTATGATGGATTGGTTTGATAGTGGCGTCAACAACAGTATGGGAAGCAGTAATACAAGCATCATAACCCTGAGCCGTTTATTAGAGCTTAGCATTTGTGTAAGTGACTTCAATTTACATTTGAGTTACAGCCTTCGATCAGAGACCATCGGCTGCCATAATGCATTCCCAAGGAATAACGGCGTATGATGCCGGTTTTTTTTTTAGCAGCACATTTTCCAAAAATCTTACCAAGACCAGCACTGTTACATTGACGGGGTCTCCCACTCTCTCCACCACCAAGCGGACCACCGCATCGCTGCTCTCGTTGAACACAAACTGGGTTTGCCCCAGGAACCTCAGCTCGGCCGTCTCGGACGCGGTGCCAGGGCCGGACCGAGCCAGAATCACCCCAGCTAGCAGGAGCAACAGGGGCATTCCTGGAGAGAGAGGGGGCAGGGAGAGATCAGACACGGTAATGGCCCCTGCGGATGGAGAAAGATAGTCATGTGGTTTTAAAACATTAAATAAAACTATAATGTGTAAATTATAGTTCGAGATCAGCAATAGGACTATTGCACCCTCATGACATGTTGTGCAAAAGTAATCTCTTTCTTCTGTAATGGAAAATAGCTAAATGTGTACTCAGTTCAGCCTCACTGTCCTTGGGTTCTGTGGACTCTGAGGAACCGTCACTCCTACATTCCCTTACTTTTTGTTTGATTGTTTAATGAATGACCTTGTTCACTGATCCTGCACAAGACATCTTTTTATACTTGTATTTAAAGTGTGTCTAATTTCATCTCCCTAATTAGCGTGCAACAGACACTTAAATTGTCCAACACTTCTACTCCACTTCCAACTTTGGCAGTATGTCCCAGTAACTAAAAAAAATGAATAAAGCGTTAGTTAGTGACAGCTTTTAAACTTGTTTTTATATAGAGGAGAAATTTAGCAAATGATGCCTGATAGGATGTCAATGGTCCGGAGCGGCAACATGTTCTTAAGGCACAGCTTGTAAGAACCAAGTGTGGTAGTCTTGCTGGTCATTGTGATACACATTTTATACGTGGCAAATTATTTCATTTTCTAACTTCTGTTGTCCTCCTCCCGTTGTTGTAACTGTGACAATAGTGGAGAAGTTCATGATTCATTCTTGACAACATGCATGACCATAAATATAGAAATACAAATGAACCCTTGTTTTGCATGTGTCGTTGCTTCGATTTTAACTTTAAGACGATGAGTGTCCTTAACCTAATCTGTAAATACCGTCGGCTAAAAGTGTCTGCTAAACAGATACACATGCATGTCATTCAATATCACGCGGCTGTCAAGGTAGCCGACCAGGGTAAAGTAAATGGACCGTCTGCACTGACTCATAACGCCGCGGCTCCTCTCACTATCTCCTCGTCTACCGGGTTCTCGCGTTTCCTCCGAACCACCTCTCCTCTATCAGCTAATCAACTCCCATCTCAGCTCTCTTACCCAGAATGCTTCTTGCGCGGTGAGGAGTCTCCGAAACAGTTGTCATGAACACCACAACTAAATAAACATCATAGTAGGACAAGCTGGGGTGGGGCTTTCTTCTAAATGCCAAGCCGTTGCCACTAAGACCACCCCCCCTCCTCCATCACCAAGTCAGTTGCCCTTATCAGGCAAACTTTTCTTTAATTTGCTCTAAATTACAAGGCAGGAAAGAGACAGCATCAGCAGCTACTCTGGGTGAAGTCATGCCGTTTTCTCTTTTTCGTTCACAGGAGAGAACGGCGGAAGGAAAGTTGGACAATTTCACGACATGTTCCACTGCTGTTGGAGCAATCTGGGTTATTCTGGGTATCGCCAAAGTGCTCGGCCATCAATCAGCCTGTCGGGCCAAGCGGTGCGGGAGAAAACAAAACTGTGGCAGTGTTCCGGGCCATTGGGTGTTACCTCAACAAATGAGCAGGAAGAGTAGAGGGAAGAAGGGCCCAAGCGTGTGTAAGAAGTCGGTCGAAGTGCGTTTTTTCTGTGTGTGCTTTGTGTGTGCATGTGTGCATACATGCCAGTGGTGGAGGGTGTGCTTTGAAATCCATCAAAATTGGATTAGGCACTGGTGGGGTGGGGTGATGGTGTCCCAGGACAAAGGCGGCCAGGGAGGGGGGTAAAGCCGGTTACTATCCCCTGGGGTTGGGAACTTCCTGAACCGCAGGCGAAGGGGTCTTGGGGGGGAAAAATGCTTTCTTATGCCTGCCTCACTGGAACCACCTCTAATTACTGTGCCACTGTGCTTTCCAACCCGAAGGATGTGCACAGGTTATCCCAAAGTGGTTTAAAAACGATAGACCTTACATTGTGGACTAGGTCTATTTCTTACACACTTTCTGGTAATAACACTTTCCAATTAACACATGCCCATGTAGATGCTCACAGAAAAAGAAATATTCATAAACTTGTTTCTATGTTCTGTACTATGTTTATGTAGCTCCTAACACTTAAAAAAAAAGTCTCTTAAATGACATCTGTTCTATTGAAAGATCTGAAGCCAATTTATATACGCCTAAATAGCTCAGTGGCAGATGAGCACCCCAAACGGTGCCAAAAAACATCCTTCTGCCAGTCTATTCTTTGATAGGGACTGTCGCAAGTGCCCAACTTGCCATCCCCAACACCCCCCCACCCCAACGCCACTATTGATGCCAGCCACAAACAGAAGCGTGGTGCTTTAGAGGCTCAGTGACCCAGACACTGGGCTCTGCTGCGGAGCTTCCCTAGGAGAGGCAGATGCTGTGCGGATGGCACAGGTCTGCTGATATACAGGGGGGGGTGGTCTTTGCACTGGCACTGAGGCCGGTGCCAACACTGACCCCGTGCCGTGGCCCTCTAGACGGACCAAGGATCTGTCTGTCACTGCTTAAGCCAGCGTAGAGAGACTGGCGCACACCCCTGACATTGATAAGGACACCTCGGGTGATAGGAGAGTCCGGCATAGATGAGTGCACAGAGGCTGCTTGTGAAATAATGTTTTTTTTGTGTGTCTGCATTTACTGTTTGCTATTTAGTTATTTATCATTGAGGCTTTTATCCAACGGGACTTGTGAATGAATACAGATACATTGAACTAATGAGTAGATAGAGGTTAGGCAAGGACAACTGCAAGACACTGCGGACACTGGGACCCAATAGTCACTACACATGTCTTCACCCTGTGCTTGTCATGCTTGCAAATATCTACACACCAATATACAAGAACATAGATCTGCCCATATGGTGGCCAGCTCTGACATGGTCCTCCTGAGTTACATTGGGGGAAAGCACAGCCTGCAAGGCTCTCACAGACAGGTGGGAACACAGAGCTCGGAGATGTAAGAACACACACTGCCCTTCACAAACTGCCAAAGAAACCAAAAGTGGGCGCTGAGACCCGGATCTCTCATGGGCCAAAGACAACTCAGTCCCAGCTGAAAATATGCAGAATGCAGAAATGGCTCACCGCTCTGTCAAATTGTATACAATCCCTTGGTATGGATATTGATGTAACACCAGCAAAATAGTTTAACTTTGGTACACCTTTGAATGTGTTGGCACAAAACCACAGACACACACACAGACACACACAACCCTGACTCCCCTGGATTCCAGATTATATGTCAGTCAGCCTCAACCTCCCCCTTCTCTCTTGGTTTTCCCTCCGTCACACCCTCCCTCTCTCACTTTCTCGCCTCCTCTGATGGATGGGACCGTGACGGATAGCTCCTCATCAGGACAGCTGTATCAGCGGCATCGTGTGAACTGCGACAAGCGAGCAGGCTGACAACAAAGCTGGGGAGATTCTTGGGAGATATCAACAGCAGGAGGTGGAGGTTCAACCACCCCACCCCCACCTCAACCCCGTCACCTCTCAGCCCCTATGACAGATCTAAGGGACCTGATATGTTTGGAATTCCTGCAGATGTAACATCCCACAGACACATACAGACAGACAGACACACACACACACACACACACACACGCGGTAGTCTATCAGGTGTCCCTGTCAGAGAAGAGGCGCGGTGTCTTATTGCAGGGCTGCTCATGGGGTCAGTGTTCTGACCGCCCTCTAGGGTTTCCCCTGACGGATGCCAGCGTACCGTAATCGACATCCATTATTCACCGCCTGCCGTTCCGCCACTTCACAGCCAGACTCGCCAGCCAGGGCAGCGTGTTTGCTGCTGGTAGTAACCAGAGAGAGGTGTGTGTGTGTGTGTGTGTGTCTGCGCATCGTAGCAAGCACTCCATTGGTGACTCAGCCTATGGAGCAGCACAGCGCGCGGTGGGTAGTTTGAGGTCAACCGGGTGGTCAGGGCGAGGGAAGCGCGCGTCGGCGGTCAAAGCGCTGCATCGCAAACTCTTTTCAATAGAGTGGCACTCTGAAGAGGCCGCCCGAATCTGTGTCTGCGCTTCACGCACGTAGAATCACTATTTCAGCATAGCTGAATACCTTGTAGTACGCGCAACGCCCTTTAAATGTTCCAATATCCCAAATGCACCGTGAACGGCAACCAACAGGGTTAGGGACACGTTCTCCCCTGCAAGTTATGAGCTCTCTGGGGATTTTCAGGAACAGTGCACAGACAGTTGTCAAAATCAAAAGGGCTTTCCTGGAATTCCTAGCCTGCAACTCCACTATAAACACGATTAAACACAGCATTTGTTTTTTTTATAGAGCTGAGAACGGAAGACGAGGGCGACAGCCGCACATCCTGTGTGTGGGCTGGCGTACCCCTGAGCTCTAATCAAAGGCTTTCCCGCGCCACATCTCCACCACGAGGCTCTCCTGAGCGTCGCTGATGTTCAGCCCGCGGTGTTGTATATAGTCGTTAGTCAAACGCCCACAGGCACAACCCAACCCAACCCCCCCCCCCCCGCACATATCCCCCAGGTGGTCGCACACCGGGCAGCCCGCTGCCGGAACGCATTCATCACTCCTACGGCGGGCGGGGCCATGGGCCACGGAGAGAGTAGTGTCTTTAACCGTGGCTGTGCTCAACGGCCGTCTCGCTGGAATGTGTCTCCACTTCTACGTTCACATTGAACACTGAGAGGCAGCCAGCTGCACACCCTAACCGACGTGGACACAGAGGGCTAACCGAGCTGCCGGGCAGATGGTAAACTGTCTGACAGACGGAATGACTTGTGCAATATAGAAGGACTAAATTGTGCGGAAACAAATATATAATATAATTTGAGTGTGGCAGGGTCGGTCCAAGGGATAATGGGAATCAGTTGAGTTTGCAATTGCAGTTGTCTGTTGTGCCACGGCTGTAGGGTAGTAAGCATGGGAAATGTGTGTTGTGGACTGAGAAATTATTCAAAAAGAGCCTAAAGTGTGCCTATTATCTTTTTTTTTACAGGCCCTAAGAAAGATATAGTTACAATAAGAATTCCTGAAAAACCTCAAAATCATAAATACAGAAAAGCAACTGCTTTCCAAAAAAATGGTTTCCAATATTCCGGTTCATTTGTATTCACAACATTTAACTGGTTGGCCAGTGTAAATATTGCCACTCCAAAATAAAAAGCCTATTTTCACATTGTTTGTTGATTTGTTGCTATTTTGTAGCCAGGCTGCTCGAACGCCCTGCCACCAGCCCAATGTCCCAATGTGTGTTGGGCCCTGCCTCAGAAACCACCCACCGTCCCATCTTAGTTACGGCTGCCCGGCCTAGTCAGCTCACAACCCCATAATTGCGATTCACATGTTCATCTCTGCCCGCTGTATTTTTAAACCAGTGGACGTTCTCGCCCTGTGCACAGTTGCGGAAAAGAAATTAAGAGACTTAATAAGTGAGTACAGCTACAGAATACATCATTAAATCGGGCTGCTGTGTTGCCTGCTGTCTGCTTTTGCCATGAAATTCCCCCAAAACATTTCCCTTTTTTTCCCCCCCTCTGTCTTTTTTTAAGAGGAAGGAAAAACAGAAAACCTAGCATTAGTCTTACGAGGCGAGGGAGAAAGTGGGAGAAGGAGAAAGTATTTTTTAGGGGGAAAGGAGGGAGGGCAGAGTGCAGAACAGCAGTCGCGATGCCCTTCCCCTATGAGGGGAAACAGAATGTGCATGAATGAAAACCTCTTTTAAAGAACAAAAAGGCATGAGGTCAGCCTCGCCACCCATTGTCCAACGATACTTTTCAAATCCGGAATTTGTCCTTCAGGGGCAACTGACTGCCAATCAAATGTGCATTTCACTGTGAAAATGAAACCGTGCAAGGGAGAGCCAACGGCATCTCAAAATCGCTCGAACTTAAAACACAAAGATGTATTTTTCTTTTTCTTTCTCTCTGGAAACGAATGTCAGGAGGGAAATACAATATTAAACACAAAGGAGGAGAGGGGTTTCGGCTGTGTTCTCAGTGCTGGCAGAGACTGCTGACTGATTAGCCTTCTGTCATACACAATGATTGCGGCAGGCAGAAAAGCACTTTCAGAGGATTAAACAAGGATGTCCTCTCGCCGCTCCCCCGGACCAGTGGGGCCAAATTGGAAAAGGGTATTACTTCATTGCAATGTAACCAGTTGGGCTTAGATGAAATGCTAATTGCATTTCAAAAGAGTCCCCAAACCAGAGCGGGAACTCGGATTGGGTGGTGGTGGGGGGGGGGGGGGGGGGAGTATTTTGTTTGAGAGAAGAAGAGGCACTTTACGATTCACTGACCAACCCGGAATTTTAAAGGGAATGCTTTTGTTCTCTTATGCGCCTTCTCTTTTTTTTTGTCCGTATTTTTCTGTTATTGTTTCTTTTCCCTTTCTTGGCGACTTCCTCCCACCTCTCCTACGAACTCCTGGTCAAACTCGCCCGCCTTTCTCCCCGTTTATTTCGTTTCTATACCTCCTACCATCCTCCCCAAAAAAGCTCAAATACAACATAAACAGCTATGTTTTCCCATGGATAGAAGGTGTGAGAGGCCTCTGTCCAGTGTAACTAGTTCTATCCAGTAAGCGAGTAATGGCCACCTCAGGGCCAGATGGCAGGAGGCTGAGGACAGTAAATCCCTGATCAAGCGACATGTTGGCTACTTAGCGTCCAAAGAAGCCTCTCCTTGTGGCTACGACTATTACATCTCGCTGTGATTTGACGCTTCTTAGTACACTCATAATTAGCAAGGATTTCTCTTACTATACAATCTGTGTTACATTCATGAAGGGTTTAAATAAAAACGAATGTATTTCAATTAAATTATTATATATTTCTCAAAAAAAGTACTTTGTGATTACATGTTTATTCTTGAATTGGTCCTTAGGACATTATACGCATGAATGGAATGTGATTTATTTTCAATTAGAGTACCAAAAAGGAGATGGACATGCATCTTAAGCAACAATGACAAAACCACACCAGTTCTAAGCCCTAATGCCTAACACCGCAGCACACACACACACACACACACACACACCACCCTGAATTGAGGAATTTGGGAATTCCTCCTCCTGTGACGAAATACAGTACAATAGGTGGAGTGAGAGATAAACATGGAAAGAAAAGACAAGACAGCTAAGGGAATAATGAGCTATCTGTGTGTGTGTGTGTGTGTGGGGGGGGGGGGGGGGGGGGGGGTTGTGTGTGTGCGCACACACAAACGTGTGTACAAAAGGGGTATATGAAGCGAAACTGAATGTGACAAACTCACACCAATCTCTATATCTCTCCCTCTTTCACACACACACACACCATATGGAATAACTGATGGGGATCAAGCGAGGTTAAGAATAGCCATTATTGACGTCTCCACACAGCACTCAGTGGGTGACCCTGTGCCTGACCCGTGGAAGTGAGGAGAGGAGAAGCGGAACACGAGGGCCACAGCTGATAAAAGTCCAGGAGAAGAAGGGGGCACGTATGGACCAATAGAGGGACATAGTGCTGTACCAAATACGGAACCCTGTTTGTTTTCATCGAGCAAATTACCTCCCTTAAGAAGGAATAAATCAACCTGCAACCAATCCTGATGCTTTTCATCCAACTTAATTGAATGGATACAAAAAAATGGGAAGAGGTTTCTCTCTTTCAATACATTTTAGCCTCTTTATACAAAACACAACAATAGTTGTAGTTTGTTGTTTACTGTGCAGTACTATTGTGTTCTGTGCTGCTACCCCAGCAGTACATTACTCTTGTTCGGTCCAGTCTATAAGGGATAGAGTGCATATTTAACAAAAGACCAGCCGGAAAGCGGTCAGATGTTCATGACCGCTATCGATCCACGTTGTTTTCAAAAGGGCTCTTATTGACAGCACTTCAGTTCGCTGCGGTGGGATTGAGTGGCAGCTGTGTGCGGATAGAGAGACACTGGCCAAGAGAGGTTGGGGTGGTGGGGGGGGGGGGGGGGGGGGTTCGCCGTTGCTCCATCAGCTCAGCAGGGAGTCGAGGCCCTCGGCTTTACCAGCACAATGGGTGGGTTCAAGTTCAATACCCCTAGAGAATACAGGAGGGCTCCTCTCTGGCCTTACGAAAGCGTAAGGCACAGAACAATAAGTGTGTGTGCGACAGAGAGAGAGCGAGAGAGAGATAAAGAGTGTGACAGCGGGGTCAAAGCAGAGGGTCCGCATTGCAGTGACCGTAGCGGGATCCCCTTCGTCGGGAACAATGTGCGGTGGGACAGTCCGACCGAAGAGACCTCAGGATTGCTGGTCCGTCTCTCAAGAGCAACCAAACACCACTTCCTTCTTCGTCTTCTTCCAAAGACAACAGCCAGTAAAACACCACGCGGCTTCCTGTGCGTAAGCATGGACTTTGAACGTGAACTATAAACACCCCCACAGGACATCGTCGGGGGCGACCTATACCTTTATTTTGAAGACTTAATGGGGCAATATAAAACCGCTTGCATCTGTGTTTTTATAAATGCAAGTAGCAACAGGCGGCAGGAATGCAAATGACAAAGAAAAGGTTCAAATAAAATAGATTATATTTTCATGGTCATGGTTTGAGGGAAATAAAATGAATTTAATTTATTTTTTATAGCACTTCACCAACACACAATGTTCCCGATAAATAATAGAATTACGTTCTCTGGACATGAAAATCAAATCATTATTTCTTTCGTTGAAATATCCTTTGTTGTGCTCGCTTGCGGTAGACCACGTGCGCGCCTGTCTATGTTGATGTGTACGTGCGCGTGCACGCGTTGGTGTGTTCTTATTTGGGCCGATGTCATTCGGCCGCTCTCCACCCCGTCTGCTCACCGACATCACGTCCTAATTATACCGTCTGCTCGCAGCGCTGCGTTTTCTTTCATACCCACACGGTCAAAAAAAAAAAAAAAAAAAACCATCACGCATTGTGTGCAAGACCCACTATCAACAAACACTAACGGGGCCGTCTAACTATAAACAGATTTGTGCATTGCAGTGGGTGGCTACATTTATATGATTGCTTTTCAGGAGACGAAAAGAAAAAGTCTCAGAATAGACTAGTCACTTAGTGTCGAGTGTATCTTCTTTTCAAACGTAACGCCTATATTTAGCAATGGTGTCATTCGTTTGAAGTTTCTTGTGGTTGTTTTTAGTTCGTGTTTTTTTTATTCCCAATAAAATCGTGTTGTTTTGCTTGAGGGAGTTAGAGGAAAGTGTCTGCAACAAGCCTCAAGGCTTAGAGGCTTTGGTTGTTCCAGTCAACAGCTCCATTAAGAATCTGTTACGCTTGATGTTTTGTTCTGGCTTGGAAATCTTTCTCTCGCTCGCATGACTGTTGACCATGTTTCTACATGGCCTGAAATGAGCATAAACCAGCAGGCCTGCATTATACACTCATCCGCAGAACAGCTTTTGGTTTTTCTGATTGCACAACTCCAGAAGGGGAATCCGTTTTGGAATAAACTGTTGAAGGACAGACCCCGAAGAAAGTGTTGCTGCCGTTCAATTCAAGGTAGATGGAAAGCAGAGTGTAACTAATGCAGACGATCGCTCTTCTCTTGTTCTCACATTTGAGGAACAGGTTGAATGGGCCTAAAGTGTACAATAAAGACAAGCATGGTCCCTGGAGCGGGGGATCAGGGAAGGAGAGAGGGGAGAGGGAGCGAGGGAGAGAGTGCGAGAGAGAGGTGCTTGTATTTCAACCACTTTTTCCGTAGACCATCAATATCTGTATTCCATTCTATTTGCAGAAACAGAAATATGCACACCGTCTGTAGTCATAGAAATAAAATATGTGCGCGCGCGCACACACACACACACACACACACACACACACACACACACACACACACACACACACACACACACACACACACACACACACACACACACACACACACACACACACACACACACACACACACACACACACCTTATTCCCGCACTTAGTCTTATATACATCCCTGTACCCCCAGTGGACAGTCCATGAAGGACACCGACAGCAGCCTGTTGCATGGCTGTGCAGTGTGTTGTTCCATTCCCTATACTAACGTTTACCAGCAGCAGCCCCCCCCCCCCCCCCCCCCCCCCCCCCCCCCCCCCCCCCCCCCCCCCCCCCCCCCCCCACGCGACGCCGCACTCCACAGCAGCCGCACCGTGCGACTCAGCTCGATCCGAAACGTGCTCGACAGAAGGGAGAGCAACGTCCTTCAGGCGGTCAGTGATGAGCCCCCTGGCAGAGCCGGCGGGCGGTAGAGCAGGGGGGAGCATCAGAGCAGCACACGAACGAACGCGCGCAGACGAGAGCGAGAACACCACACACACAACAGTTTCTCGCGAGAAAAGACATATCAGCCGTCAATGGAGGTGTGTTTATGGAGAGGCGCTCTGCACGTCATTGACTGAGATGGACGTCGGGGCCACAGAAGGGATGAGGGAAAGGAGGGGAGAGGGAGCGAGCTGTTGCAGTGAATCACATTGAGCCGGACGGGCGATGGGTGGGGGGGCAGGGTGCAGAGGCGGAATAAAAACATGTGCAGGCAATGGAGGGGGGGGGGGGGGGGGGGGGGGGGGGGGGGGGGGGGGGGGGGGGGGGGGGGGGGGGGGGGGGTGGGGGGCTGCTGTGTGCCAGTGTGTAGCCATAGGATCCAAGTACATATAGAGGGAGACACACGCGCATGTGCACACGAACGCGCGCACACACGAACGCGCGCACACACGAACGCGCGCACACACGAACGCGCACACACACACACACACACACACACACACACACACACACACACACACACACACACACACACACACACACACACACACACACACACACACACACACACACACACTAATGGAAATGGTAAAAAAAAAACTAAAAAAAAGAATATGCGTTTTATTTTGAGGCTATTTGGGAATAAAATAAGAAAAAGGCGTTATGTGTTTACTGTGTGTGTGGGGGTTTACTGTGTTTACTGTGAAGGCTTTGGTCGTAGAGCAGCAGTAAATGCTGAATGGTTACAGAAGCTGCTGCTTCTGCTCCTTTCACTAAGAAAAGAGATTTACCTCAGCTGTGGCAACAAAGGAGGTTTAGAAAAAGACGCTCAAAATGACATCATGTGAATCCCTGAGCGATGATCTGGACATAATCAATTATTTACCAATGAATTCACCCCTGAGCAATCAGCGGTTCGATGATCATGTTTAAGTGTCTAGACATCTCCTCCTTATAAAATTAGAGCAATTGGGTTGGTTAACTACACAATCAATACTACTGCTATTACTACTACTACTACTACTACCACTACTGTATTATTTGTTTTACTTAGAAGTAGCAGATGCAAAGTGTGCCAAGATTACTTATCACCAGATATATATCTATCAAGGGGGCTTTTATGAGACGGTCTTCTAGCTCGTGCGCACTATGTGTGGGAGTTCTCCGTGAACGGTTGTTTTATTTCAATGGAAGAGGGGGGGGGGGGGGGGGGGGGGGGGTACGACGACACACACACACACACACACACACACACACACACACACACACACACACACACACACACACACACACACACACACACACACACACACACACACACACACACACACACACACACACACACACACACACACACACACACACACACACACACACACACACACAAAGCGCAATGTCCACACTGGAAATCCTAGGGGGTAACCATGGAAGCATTTGTCTCCCTCCTCCTCAGCGGGTTACACACATTCATTTAGTTATTGCGTTGAATCAATATTTAGGCTTTTTAAATTTTATAAGCTGCTTTAAGGTAATTTTTTTGGCAGAGTGCGTAACGAAATTTGTAGCGGGTAAAGACTTTTAATCGTTTTCCTACTGTGCCTTCGAATGTGACTGCTTGAGCTGTCTGGTATAATTGATGATCGAGCAATGCATCGTATTCTATATTGTCTTGACTATTATGAGTGTACCACATACAGGGCATAGCAGGGTTTTTGGATGAACAGGGGTTAGTCTCCATTTAAATATGAATTAAAAATGTTTACGTTACGAGAGAGGAAGAACGGGCTCGTGTCACAAAATAGATAACAAAAATATGTTAGATGTTTACCTCCAAGCGTTCATTTCACAAAGTTGTGCTGGTGTTTAGACCTACGTCTGCACAAAAACACCTGTTACAATGACATCATTCAACCTTAACGTTACTTACCTGACACTTTGCTTGGCCTTTCTGTCCGAAATAAATTACGACAATGTCTTTGCATGGAAAGTGGTCATCGATTATTATTCCAGGGGCAAATTCGTTTCCCTGAATATAAATCAAATGTGGCTGATCTATTGAGACATATCGATGGCGTTCCTCCGTTGATGGCGCGTAGTTCCCCGTGAACAAGAACGGCAATAAAGGCACTCAAGTAATCTAACGGGACTGAAGTGAGTAATATCGGAGATAGAGGGTTCCTCCTGCGACCGACTCAGTCATAAATACAAGTAGGCTTACTATCCGCAAGCATGTGTACACAACCGACCCAGCGCCCTGCAGCCATGTGCAACTGCTGCTACTGTACTTTAAAGCCCTACTACGGGAAACACAAGTACAGTCCAACTTGCAGTCGCTGAGCTAATGAGGCATGATGTGTTAATCGCGTTCGTCTCATTTGCTGGGAGCGTTGGCAGACAGCGACACCGTCCGGCTCATCAGCCATATGCCGTTTGGCTCTTTGTCGTTCGACAAATCCTAGCTGTAGCCTGTGAAGGCTCGAGTTTAGGTAACGTTTGCTTGTTGGCTGGCGACTGAGAAGACCCTGAACAGCAACTTTTGCTGGATCTTTGCCGCCATCTAGGGACCAGACACATGTCTGCATGTACTTGCAAATACGTCATTACGTCGGCTTTATGTTGACGTGGCGTGAACCATGGCTAACGAGAGGTCCAGCAGCTAGTAGGTAGCTAAAGGTAAGATAAGCCTGGTGAACAATGGAAATAATTAGCTAAAGACGACTGACTGTGACTCCTCTTTACAGGTAAACGCAAACGTAGCGGATTTACGTCCGTTTAAACGAATAACCATTAAGAAATCGTTTCTTTCGGCTGTCTCAATTTCCTCAACTCAAACGAGTTGGGTGCATTTATATCTCACCTAGAGGAAGGCTAGCTTTTTTTTTAGCTTCCAGTATAGGATTGCGTAATACGAGTCATCTTACACTACCATTTCAACATCTGATAAGTCAAGTTTGTGTATTCAGGCGTGTAGAATTAAAGCATTTGTGTTGATCGCGTCCAGAGGGTTGAGCCACCGGTGTCAAATGGTAGCCAATGATGTTAGCCATCACTGTAGTTTCGTGCAGCTGATTTAAGAAAACGACATGAGATCGCCCGTCTGATCCCCTACTACTGCATAAATCAGAGTAACGTTGTCTGACATCTGATGATCAGACGTTACTATTTGGTCTGGGTAATCTCCGTGTTCAACGTCAATGGCCGAGCTGTCGCCGCTAGGAATGATCGTGATTATTTTATAATTCACAATGTTAATATACTCTGTTGGTATAGTATAGAGTTGCAGCAGTCATTTATAAATATCTACATCTATATATCTATATATCTATAGATATATATATATATATATTCATATCTGACCAGGCGATATTTTACGGCGATACACAGCCGTTAGGAAACGGGTCGCAGTGGGACCTTCGACTCCAACGCTATTTGACAGATTTACGTCTTCGTAGATATCTTGCTGAACAGTTATACAGCCTAAACATATCTTGCTGCTCTGTGTCAAAGACTGACGTATGGGCTTTTTTTTTCCTTCACCAAAGGACACTGCCCTTCTTATCAATAGTCAAGATATTGGCTAAGGCAAAGATGCAGCCTGCAGATACACAACAAGACACTAAAGTGTGAACAGGCCTACAAAAGTTTCTGAGGGTTGTAACAATAGGATAACACGCCCCCCCCCCCCCCCCCCCCCCCTCCCCTCGTAAAATTCAGCCCAAAACAGATTGTTTCAAATTGGTGTTCGATTTCGAGCTGTAACCGGGGATAAACCTACATTTGAATTGTTCTCCATGATGTCTCCCCGAGGAGTTGTTTGCATTGCTACGTGTCATTATGAAATGATGTGAGCTCATGCCTCCCATGTCAAATGTTAGCTTTAAACCATCTAATTCATGCCCCTCCGCTGGCAGAGTTAAGACACAATGGCCAGCCGGAGCCAGCACTATGGCTTCCAGACCGCCACCACGGTACAGCCTGCAAACGGAGGCCACGCCTACTTGTTTGGAAACCACGGCTCAGAGAATGACCTGTCAGAGGACGATGGCGAGATTTTCGAGCTGCGGTCGCGAGGCAGGGAGCGCCTGCGGAGGAGCGCGTCCCGGGAGAGGATGGACGACATAATCTACCTGGCCCGGGACGTCCAGGAAGGGGACACTTTGAATAGCCTCGCCCTGCATTACCACTGCTCGGTACGTCTCTTCTCCCTCCATGAACAATGGTTTGCTTTATATATATATTAGAATTCACTTAACTAAATTCCAAACACACAGACTGAACCTGTTCCATCTAACCTCGTGACGTGCACCTACATCACCAAGACAAATTCCTTGTACATTTAAAAAAACGTACTTGGCAATAAAGCTTTTCTGATTCTGAACATGGCTGTCAATCAACCAGGAACACATTCAACCTATAATTTTAACCACAACCAATCGGGACACGCCTTTTTCATTAATTCCAGAAGTTTGTTAACAGACGTCCTCATTTTGTGTGCGCATGCGATTCCTAGGTGGCAGACCTCAAGCGGGCCAACAACCTGCTCACGGAGCAGGACTTCTTCGCCTTGCGGTCCGTGAAGATCCCCGTGAGACGCTTCAGCGTCCTCACAGAGACCTACAACGCCGCCGCCCTCAAACCCTCCTCCTCCTCGCCGTCGACCACCTGGAGCCTGTCCCAGATCTCCCCGGGCACGTCCTCCGTTCCCACCGAGTGCTCCACGGACTCCTCGTCCTCGGCGGACAGCGTGGAGGGCTTCCTCTTGGAGAAGGACAAGGACATCGAGAGGCTGGTCAAGTCCACGGGTCCGTCGCGCAGCAGCCTGAACGAGGTCGTGTCCTCGCTCACGCAGCTGGAGCAGCCGCTGCTGGGGGAGGCGACGGAGTACAAGCCAGCCCCGAGGAAAGACCCGTACTATGGGGCTGACTGGGGCATGCGGTGGTGGACAGCAGTGGCCATCATGCTGGTGGTGGGCATCGTCACGCCCGTGTTTTACCTGCTGTACTACGAGGTCTTGGTGAAAGCCGACGTCAGCCATCACGGCGCAGCTGCAAACCCGAACCCTGCCGCTCCTCAGGGAAATGAAGTGGAACTTTCCAGGCAAGAGGATCGCTACGCAGGGGCCGGACTGGAAAACGGTGCGGGGAACGTCGCAATGAGAGATCCCAAAGCACCCGGGGCGGAGAACACCGACGATCGCAGCGATGGAAAGCAAGCAAAGACATAATGGAGAGAATACAACGGAGTAGGACACCCAGTGCAGACTACAGGACAGACCTCAGCTGCTTTTAAGACAAATGCAAGACTGGTACGGTCACTTTAGGGAACAATCATTTTTGATTCCATTGACTTAATATTAGTCAGACTTTTTTTTTTTAATGACCCTGATGGACCCAATGGGATTTCTTTCTCTAATTGCCATTAAAACATGAAGAGTATTTAACACTATTTTGTTGGGTGGGTGGGACCAGGTGGTTTCCATTGTGTTCTAACATATTCAGACTAATTTATTTGAAAAAATGGTGCATTAGCTGCCTTGCAGTATCAGTATTGAAAGAATCATTTAATTGTTTCATCATTGGTGGGATACTTATTTGTAGATTTACAACGGCATGGTGAGATGGGGAAAATGCACAGTATTCCTGCACTCACTTCAAGTAATAACTTTTGGCAAGATACTTTTATCGTAGAATCCTTTATTCCTCAATCATGTACATATTTTGGGTGAAATAGACAGTATGTGCCTTTTTAACCAGTGGATCTGTTAACAGGCTGGACAATAAATACATATATTTTGAATAAATTTATGAGCAGGCTTTTTAGTATATATATTTTTTACACAACCGCATTTTCGCAATAACGTCCCAAGGAATAGTAAGTTATTTTTGGAAAGCGCCTTGAAAAGTTATATGTAAACATATGAGGTGAGAAAACACTGACAATTCGAATTTTAACACTGACTACTGAGTACTTGGAGGTGGTTGAGGAAACATCTCAGTAGGTCGCCTCGCCATCGTCATCGTCATCCTTGTCCTCTTCCCCGTTGTCAAAGTAGCTGTCAATGTAATCATTTTCCTGTACAGAGTACAACACCAGGTCAGTGGCGACTTCATACCATCCTGATCATTTCCCTTCAAGTTGGCAAGAATAATTCAAAATGACCAATTACTCATTCTCACCTCTTCCAATTCCTCCTCTTCCAATTCTTCCTCCAATTCCTCCTCTTCACCCTCCGCTGTTTTTTTTGTCTTGGGCTTCTCGTCGTCAGATTTTTCTTCCTCCGCGCCATCTTTCTTTTCCAGTTCCTGAAGAAATCACTTACATGAGCACTATATATGCTTCATGCTACTCATTAGTACCCAAGCAAGATTACTTGCATAATTGGACAAGCATGGATGCTTGGAGGATGTGTACCGTTTAAAACACATTTCAGTGTTTCTTTCCACAACTGTAATGTTGATATTTGTGAGGTTAAAATAGAGAGACTTGCTTCTAATTTATTCAGCACATCCTTTGTGGCTTCAGCTGAAGGCTTCACAGGCTTCTTTATGCCTGTTGGAAATACAAAACAACTTCAAGTCTCAATTCCTAAAGCCTCCAATTAACATAAAAACAACAAACGAAATGGCACTTACCTGCTGGTTTCACACGAGTCCGTTTAACTTGGGGCCTTAGTTCTTTCGGGTAGAGGTTCCAGTCTGGAACATAACATTAATTATAAAACATAGTATTTCTCATTTCATTTTTAACCATGCGAGAGAAAGTAACTTGTACCTGGTGTCCAGTCTTCATCGTGTAGCTGGTTTTGCTTGTTGTATCTCTCCTTGTATCGCTCTACATCTATTTGACAGATAAAAGCAGAATTGTGCTCTATTGCATTTTCACAAAGTACCCATCATACTGCATCTAGTTGTTTATCAAAAGCACAGGTAAACAGACCGGGATTTCCCACAGTTTACAATTAATGCAACTTCATGCATTAAATGAATCCGGATTCAGTGGTAAAAACGATATATACATGTGTATTTCTGGTACTTTATATGCAATCTTTAATGCATGAAAAGCCCAAATTGAGTATGAACATAAACCAACCGATGTCACCAAATAAATTGACCATTTACGATTCGCCATCGCCTGGGAAAGGAATCCATTAAAGACTGACCAAGCCAGATCGGGCAGAAGCGCTGATTCAATAGTCCTCTTATAAACCCTTCTGATTCTCTCCAGCGATAGTTATGGCCCTAATTAAATGCTTCAGTTCCGAGTGCTGCATTACCTCACCGCCTGGCGTTCCTTGCAAAAGCACTTCCCAACAGGATCTTAGGCTTCTAATGCACTGCTCGCTCGTTCCCTCCCTCCCTCCCTCTATTTCTGACACTCACCTGCTTTAGCAGCTAGTGGTTTGATGTTGTGCGGAAATCTCTGCATTGTGCCCCTCAACTCTTGCTTGAGGGCCAGCATGTACGCCTCTCCCTCATCGTCCCTCAGCGGAACCGGTTTAGCCTCTGTGTTCTTACATTGGAAGGGAAGCGTGTAAACAATGAGTCCAAAGCAATCGAAAACATGATTGTTTTATTTGCTGTGATTATGCAATGCATTAGTGATTAATTAAATTGACATGTTTTTAAAACATGTTAAACATGTTTTTTTAAAGCATGATAAGGCTAAAGTAAATACAGTTAATTGTTTAAGGGTGTGTTTTAGTGTACACAAGTGGGGCCCGAGGAGTCCAATCTCTCCGAGGGTTGGTTTGGTGTGTTTTGCACATTCACGTTTCCTTTTAAGGCCTCCGCTGACACATTACATTAAGCTGCTCAAATTTATAGAATTACTCAAGTGGGGAATCGTGAACTGAATCATATTTTTGTTGTTGTATAAAACACAATAGGCCATAATTTATTGTAATTTACAAGCAGCCTACATATGTGGAGATGGTCTAGTTTGTAGTGCGTTTGTGCGTGTAGTTAGTACTTACTGGAAACAGTGGTTTGGGCCCCACCGTGGCCTCTGGCATGCAGCCTCTTGAGAGGCCCAATGCCTCAACGTTAAAAGTAAATGCAGCGACACCGCGACCTCTGCCTCCCATGATGGCTCCGACAGTCCGCTCTCCACGAGTACACCCACCGTGTAGTTCTACAACTACACACACACACACACAGAAAAGCGACGACAGGCCCAGGTGTTTACAGTTAGAGTCGGCGAACTGTTCAACCGATCCTCCTATCAAGATGAAACACACAGTTGGAAAGATTACCAAGGAATTGTAAAACAGGGAGACACTGATGCTGCCTAGTTTGACGGACGAAGTTGAGAATGTACTAAGTCAGCAGTTTGACACGTCCCCATGCGCTCCGTGACTACATGTTTTTTTAAGACGGACATTAGCCTGCCGCTAATGCCTGTTCCGCATATGTGAAGATACACGATTTGTCGCGGGTTATACTATATCATACAATTACCATTGGCGCTGTGGGACTTTAGACTATTTTTTAATCGAGACTACAACAGCCGCAACGTGCTCTCAGGTGCGGCTTTAAATGCACACGCCTCTGGTGTGGTTGGCAGACCGCTTATACGTTTCTAGCCAATCATGGTAGGGTTCATCCTTACGTCAGACGCGTGATTGTCCAATGACATATGCGTTTCCTTCCCCTGGGTGTGTCCTCGGCCTGCCCAGATATCGACATGTAGGTATTGGTACGCGACCTAGTAGCGGTTATATTTTGCGACTAAATAGCCCCAAAAGGCAACACGTTCCATGCACCTTGACAAGTGCATGAATTGGGATGTCTGCGACCGATTGGTATGCGCACAAATCGCTCGGAGACGGAATGTATTGGATCCAGGAGAGATTCTACGAGTCCGAAAACCGTGCAAATATTTGGCTGCTGCGCGGCTCACATCAGGACGTGGTGATAGACACGGGATTGGGCTTGAAAAGCTTACCTGACTACATCACCTCGAAGGGGCTTCTAGGAGACGACCCGCAGAGGAAGAATCCGCTGCTCGCCATTGCCACCCACGCCCACTTCGACCATTCCGGTGGCCTACATCAGTTCCAACAAGTAGGCGTCCACAGTGCTGAGGTCGAAGCCCTGGTTAACGGGGACAACTTCGAGACGGCCACCTGGCTCAGTGACAGAGAGATAGTCCAGGCGCCTACTCCAGGATGGAGGGCAAGGCACTACAAGGTGCATGCAGTGCAGCCTACACACATCCTACAGGAGGGTAGGTAATCCAGCTTCGGTGCGGCAGTTAGCATAGGATGAGAATATCCATGCCGTTTATATACTAATGCAACGAGAGAACGTCCAAGACTGTCTTTGTCCCCTCTGCATAAGCTGCATCCACACTGCAAACCCCACCCAATGTATACTGCTCCCTATAGCCTTGGGACATCTACAGACTACATGAGTTTGCATTGTGCAGATTAGCGCTACACAAACGTTTGTGGGTTGACTGCTAACTGCTGCAATCTCAGCAGTCACACATGCGCCGTGTGACTGGTTAGCTATTTATAGAATCAAAATGATCAGTGTGTATGTGTACATGTGTGTGCGCACTTTGGGCCACAACCATCAAGTGGCTATGGGATTGGCAAAGTTACTGAAATGTTACATTTTGTACTTTTGTTTTCCAGTATTTGTATGACTTTGATTTAGTGTTGAATTCAAGACTTTCAAGAGTGAATTAACACAATCAAATGCTTGAGAGCTTGTCAACAAATAGTATAGGTCAAACAGCAGAGGTAATTCACCAACTCCTGTGCTATTACAAACCAGGAAAGAAAACGTAAAAAGAGTAACTACACAGCGTTAAATCTACACATAATACAGCACTCATCTCAAGTGGAAGTCACACCATACGGTGAATCCTTTGCCATCATCCATCATTAGGTGAAGCACTTTGCAGCTTGGGCCAAACTCTCCCCTTCCGGACTCTTTTTTGCTATTCTTACCGGCAGTTATTTCTGCAGAGTGGGTCAATAGCCAGCCTTGTGTTGTGCTGTGTCAGAGTTGCTGCTGCAGTGCAGCTGGAATATCTTACTGCCCGGTGTGTTCATTTCAACTTAATACTCCCATACTGTATAAGTCATCTCTGTCCTATGCCGTTCGATCCTGTACCAACACTTACTACATGAGTTTACATTGTGCAGAATAGCGCTACACAAACATTTGCGGATTGACTGCTAACTGTTGCAATCTTAGCAGTCACACATGCGCCGTCATATGAGTCATGTGACACTTACCGGGCCTGGCCCAGAATGGAGACATGTTTTGGTCAAGCTTGAAAGCTATAGGTGTAGTTATGTTATCTGTGGTATTTACGCTTGAAGTAATGCAAGGTTGGGTGGTTTCTCATGGATTTAGAAAAGAATCAAAATCATTTTCTTTCTTTCTTTCTTTCTTTCTTTCTTTCTTTCTTTCTTTCTTTCTTTCTTTCTTTCTTTCTTTCTTTCTTTCTCTCTCTCTCTCTCTCTCTCTCTCTCTCTCTCTCTCTCTCTCTCTCTCTCTCTCTCTCTCTCTCTCTCTCTCTCTCTCTCTCTCTCTCTCTCTCTCTCTCTCTCGCCAACCTGGCTTCAGCAGGATTTCTGGAATGCATACCTCTCCGAGTCATCATTCTCATGTGTCTCTCCCCTCCCTCCCTCCCTCCCTCCCTCCCTCCCTCCCTCCCTCCCTCCCTCCCTCCCTCCCTCCCTTTCCAGGTGACGTCATCAACCTGGGCGACAGGCAGCTGACGGTGCTGCACATGCCGGGCCACTCGCGGGGCAGCATTTGCCTGCACGACGGTGACCGCAAGCTGCTGTTCAGCGGTGACGTGGTGTACGACGGCGCCATGATCGACTGGCTGCCGTACAGCCGCGTCAGCGACTACGTCAGCAGCTGCGAGCGCATCATCGGCCTGGTGGACAGCGAGCAGGTAACCACCACCCTGAGCAATGATTGATTTCAATATTGCTCTTGGTTGGTCTTTTTCTGATTTTAGTCGTACGTGCTTGGTTGCCTTTCACCAAGGTGTGTTTCGAAGATGAGAAAACACGGTTGGAGCTCCTAGGGCAGTGTGTGGTAGTATACTTGACTTGCACAATATGGCATATTTTCTTTTCATGAAATCATAAGTCTAGTTCAATCCCGTCTCTATTTAGGAATACTGACAACGTCCACATCTCTTGTACCTTCTCCTCCTTCATTTGCACCTGTACACGTTTTCCCCTCTGTTTACCCCGTTCTTTCTATATAGGAAATTAAACACTATAATAACAATTGGTCCAAAGAATACATAAATACAACAACCAGAAAAAAAAAGAAAAAAAATCACAATGCTAATAAAGTTGATCAGGCGTCAACTTCCTTATTAACATTTATAATATTTTTCATCACCTCATTGTGCCATGAGAATTGCTAAAGAAGCAAAAGTGGTGGGCCTTGTCGGTTGATTTGGAAGTGTACGGCCATTCATGAGCCACAACACTAGTATAATAGTAGCAGTAATTGGTTTATAACGGTGCACACACTACAGCGCGAGAGCGGCCAGTTGGTTTGTAACGGTGTGCCGACCCACTGCGCAGGTGGACCAGGTCCTCCCGGGTCACTACAACACCTTCGGGGCCAAGCGGCTCCATCGCATCGCCACGTCCTACATCAGCAGAGCCGGGACCTGCCCCGCAAAGTTCTCCACGTTCGCCTGGAAGACTCTGGCCGGGGTGGTGCTGCGGGCCTCGAACCCACGGAGCGCCTGCTAGCATGAAATTATGAATGATTCGCCCAATTGGGAGCACAATAATGCACAGAACAGGAGATGTTTTGAGTGTTTTATAATCTCGTCAATGAAGACGCACGGGCCGGGAGGGAAGTCCCCCCCAGTCATTATAGCTACAACTTGATGTATCGTTATGTTTACCTGTATAATCTGAAATAGTTACTATAGTTGCCAAAAACCTTGATAAGGTTAAACCCTGATCAGTTACATGGATCGTTTGATTAGCACTATATGGATCATATACAATATTTATGGGATTCTTTTTATGGGGAGTGTATTTTATGGGTTGAATGTGGTAAGATGTATGCTTTTTTTTTTTTTTTATATACTTTTAGGTGTTGAATGAAATGGCACAATTACAGTACAACTCGGCATTACACACACAGGGCAGGGAACTTTGAGCACTGTTCTGAGGTATATTTTCCAGGAGACAATATGGCCATAGTATTCCTCTATGCATATTACACTGCTCAGTGAAGAATAGGTGTCAACTACCTCCTATGTTTGTACTAGTGCTTTGTACTGTTAGCTTATATACCGCTTGGAAGCAGGAACTAAACTTAAAGCCTCTATTGTGTGTGTGCTTACACACACACACAACACAGGGTATCTGATAAACAGTCAGGTTTCAATCAGCTTTTTGTATTTGACACGAGCGTGCATCTCTAACTGAATCTCATCCCGAGTGACTCACCCGATCAGGAAGCAGAGAGTAACACAATCACAGAACATGATAGCTCCAATGTCTCCTGTAGCCAGAAGGGGGCACCTATAAGTTGACTTACACGGACAGTGACTTGCTCTACTGTTGCAATACTGAATGGCTCATCTTTTCATGTTTACCAAAGCGTTTGCCCTGTATCTAGTGAGTGGAATATTACCGTGAACGACCGTAGTAACAGTAGAAAGTAGACGTGATGTAAAAGCAAAAAAGGCAAGACGTAAACGGATAAAGTATTTATTCGTATTAATATTATTAACATGTTATGTTATTTACGTGTTTGTTTGCTCTCTGGGAATGTGTGCCTGCAAAACACACGGAAACACAAACACTGTAGCCAGATGACATTCAATGTCATACTGAAACAATATGAACATCTGTTAAAATTATAATACAAATGATAAGTCATAGGTCATTAGAGCTCCATTTTTGACAAAAACAACACCTAACATTGATTTAACAGTCGAGAGTTTGAGTTAACTTAAGGGTTTTAAGGTACAGTAATACAAATGCTGTTTAAGCATTTGAGAGGTGAACAGGTTCATTTAAGATAGTCTGCCCCTAGTGGGGGTCCTGGATAGGTTAATGTAGATAAGTTTAGAACAAAGTTCAGAATAAATCAATAGAAACCAATTTAAAATAAAAGGAAGATTTGCTTTTTTCAGCCTGTTGTCATTGATTTCAACTGACATTGAGTTGAAACTAAAAGTTACACAATCCTGTCCTCATCACATACAATGATAACCTAGCAAAGTGTTATTAAAGTAAATAGTGACCATAAGCTCTTCATGTGTTGCAATGGATCAAATGCAGGGGTTCCAATTAAATGTTGCAGGGACTGCTTTATTACGGCTTTTACCGCTTAATAAAATACCACAATACTTCCACAAGACCAAAGATTTAGTATGGCTTATTATGTCTCGTTCATTACACATTACTTTGGTTTATGTCTGTGTTATGTGTGTATTTTTCTGTGATCGAAGGTATGCATATAAACAATCAGTACACCTGATTTGTTTAAACAAGAGGACAATCCTTTCTAGACGAGCACAGTAACCACCATTTCAACTCACTATAAACTGAAATCATATTAAAAGGAGCACTGTGTAAGATTATTCATTGCTTATTCATAGCTGCTCAGAAGCTTTTAAACTTTAATCAATTCCTCCTTTTACCATTCCTGTGAGCATGGCTAAACCACTATGGCAATTGGACATTTCTTTCTTTCTTTTCATTATAAATACAACATGCTTATTTTGGTTATCAAGCATTTGTAGAGGAGTCTAAATCTTACACAGTGGCCCTTTAGGTGTAGCTTTCACCAACTGCAATCATTCAGAACACTTTAAAACAGCCCAACTCTTTGAAGCAAATCATGCCGGACACTGCTTGGGTTTCTTGAGAGTGAAGAGATCGTCACTTCAGTAGATTACAGACACTGAAGTAGTTATCACAGTAAGTACAAGGAAGATACAAACACACCCTTACTACAGTTAGGCATTTCCCCCGACACATTTAGACACACAATCACAAACAATTTACCGAATTTCTTTTCCCCCCAAATTTACTCATGCTCACTTCTGCTCGGAACACAGACCCTGCAAACAGTATCATTGTTGGGAGAACGTCAACGAGAAACATACAAGGTGTGGGTACTGGTAGTGTATCAATAGTACAGATCACTTTCAAAACAAATTCCCAGCTGTATGCATGTGTGTCTTGCAAGGGTAGTCAGATGAAAACCAATTCAACCGCTAGAGATACATTGACACCAATATGAGAAAACACTGGCCGTTGCACCCCCCAGGCTTGCCTTGTTGTTTTACTAAACGTGTTTTGCAAATATCCCTATTGTTGTCAACATGCAGGCTCTCAACATGTAGCAATCATTTTTTTCTTTTAGTTTGTGGCATCCAGGTAGAGGAGATTGTCACCTGTTCCTATTCCAGTTGGCACCAGGGCTGACCGGGTCGATGGGCATCCAGTACACTGGCGGGGTTGAGGCAGCTTGTAATACTCAGGGCGAGGCTATGCAGTTGAGCAGAACGCCTGAGCTCAGTTCACATATGTTAGGCTTTGTTTTTATTTCATTTTCACAACGCAGCCTCAGCGACTCCATGTTAATCCAGTTAAGTCATGGGTGGCTGAAGGCTGTCGTCGTGTCTCTGTTAATAATGTCGTTCATACCTGGCTCTGAAGCCAGTTCCGGGGGTCCAGTCTGGCCCTGAGGTTCCTGAGGCTGCGGCGGGCCGGGGACGGCCTGGAGAAGGCGGCCGCCTCCGAGGACTCGGGGCTGTGCCTCCCCTCGCTGGAGCTGTTGCTGGAGGTGGAGCTGGAGCAGGAGAGGGCGGGCTGGGTGCTTCGCGGGCAGCGGGACGAGGAGACCGTCAGTGGGGCGAGCAGCGAAGTGGCAGGCGGAGGGTGGCAGGAGCACTGGAAGTCCCCTCCTCCTCCTCCTCCTCCTCCTCCTCCTCCGTAGCGCCTCCCGCGCAGCGTGCTCAGCTTGGCATCCAGCGACAGCGTGCGTGGCCTGAAGCGCGACGAGGGCGAGGAAGAGGAGGACAGCAGCGGGGGGTCGGCCCAGCCGCAGTGGCGTGAGCAGGGGCTGGTGCTGCAGTGGCTGTCGCTGTCCGAGGTCAGGCTGGCGTCCGAGCAGAGCAGGCCCGGCCGGGGGCGAGGGCACTGGGGGCTGGCGGGGCTGCGGGGCGAGCGGTGGGGGGCGCGGGGGCTGTGGGCCGACAGGCGGGAGACGCGGGGGCGGCCGGGGCTCTGGGAGCCGTTCCCCTCGCCCTCCTCCTCCTCGAACAGGGACATCCAGGTGGGGGAGGTGCCCAGCTGACTGCGCAGCTCCAGCTCCTGCATCCTGCGGGCCAAGATGTCCGACACGGCGGTGCCCAGGCCGTCCGACGTCTCAATAACTGAGAGGAGGGAAGCAAGGGACACACCCGTCATCACGCTGGGGATGCTGTAGTGTCGTTTTGATGATGACATGTCTAATGATGGGACGCCGCGTCTCCTAACCCCTCGTTTCCTTCCGCTTCTGAAGACCACGGATGCATTTTGCAACAACAATCCATTGTATTTGCGCATGTTGAAGTGTTAGTATTAGAGACAAACAAAACTCATTCCAGCTCTATTGTTGGGAGGGATATTTAAGCCAACCCCGGTCCCGTGTAAAGGAGCTGTGCTGCGTCTTTTCTTTATATGTATAATACGTCACCTGTCGTTGTAATAGGAGGAGAGGAGAGCGCGAATCTCGGCGGACACAGCGTTATCCTGCAGGAGGAGACCCTCGCATGAGGGGGCAGAGAGAGGGGCTGCAGTAGAGCGGTGCAAAGAGGAGGAGCACGGGAGGATGGAGTACAGAGCGTGGGAGGTGGGTGTATGTGTGTGGGGAGGATGGAGGCCAGTGTTATTGGATATCATGGTTGAAACAAGATTAGTATGGTTGGGCATGAGATACGAGGCAGAAAAATGGTTTTGGAATAAGATTCAACGTATTACGGATGAATAATAATACAAAACAAAATGTGGTTAATATGAAATAAAATGATGAAAGATTTAGTTTTGTGAATGAAAAAAAAGGAGGGGAGCAATGATAGAAGTAAGAAAAATGTTTAGTCGACGAGAGATGGCGGGAGTGAAGGATATTTAGGACACACACAAAAAAGAGGGAAAGAGAAACAGAGAGAGACATAGACAGGGAGAGTCAGTGTGTCAGACCCATTCAATCTACGATACAAAGAGGTAAAGGTAAAGCAGAGCGAAGGAAAACATTTTGGTGAAAGTACGTCATGCACATACCTACAGTTAAGTTAAAACTACAACACCATGCTGTGCAAGCAAAGAAGAAATGAACCTTTGGTTATCTTTTGTCTGGTGTCTGTCTTTTCTGTTTAAAGGGCTTCACTTTTTTCTTCTTACCACTCCTTTTCATAAGGTAGACATTTGACAGAAAATGTATTTTCAGATTGGAAATTTCAGAGCTGGATGAACATGGCTAGTGCCTTACCCATTTCATGGTACAAGGAGCCCTGTTTTGGGGTAACAGTGGCTGGCTTCCTCGGTGACGGAAGTTCGATTTTCATTAGGTCGTCACAGCACTGCTTCCATTGGCCTGTGGAAAGGAGATATCAGTCACTATAAAAGCCACCAATCCTGTGGTCAGAGGTTTGCATATTAACAACCAGTTCAACTAATTAGTTTAAACAAGAGGACAATCCTATCTGGACAAGCACAGTAACCACCATTCCAATTCATGTGCAAACTGAAATCGAATTAAAAGGAGCACTGTGTAAGATTAAAACTACAACACCACTCATGGCCTGTGGAAGGGAAATGTCAGTCACTATAAAAGCCACCATTCCAAAACTAACTTTAATTTCGGTTTGCCAAATAATAATAATACTCCTGATCCTCATTTGG